>JANRGW010036137.1:0-38037 GCA_024733675.1 Psilopsiagon aymara
CTGGGCAACCCATTCCAGTGCCTCACCACCCTAACAGTAAAGAATTTCTTCCTTATATCCAATCTAAACTTCCCCTGCTTAAGTTTGAACCCAAATTGAATTTGAATTCAATGTATTTTTAATTCAATGTTGTTTGAATTCCTTTGTAGATGAAAATCAATGCTTATCACACCATCCAGAAACAGTTAACCAGAGCAGGTCTTTACATCATTTCTGTCCTATAACTCCCCAAGTTGAATGTTCTATAGCAGCTTCAGAGCCTTAGTGTGTTTCTAACCACTCATAGACACTCATGATGTGGTACTGTAACTGAGTGTTGATGGGACAAAGGTTTTGATACTGATAATGGGGTTTTCCGCTAGGGGAATAGTGACTCCATTTTCATAACAGAAAGCTTCAGAAAGGCCTTGGTGGTTTCCACTGTTGTTTTCATCTTCAAGGATCTAACTTAAAGGCAGTTCAGTGTACTTAGCTTTCACATGGCAGACCTGTGGTGTGTCCCTTGTCTGCTGCCAGTGCTTCCCTACCTGGGAGTTCCCTTCAGCTATATGAATTGACTTTCAGTGCATCCAAATGAAACTGTTTCAGCTGATTCTGTGGCTGCCTTCTTCTGTGCTTCTCAAATCTATCTGAATTGTACCAAAATTAACAGGGCTAACACCAGAGCAGTAACTAGAAATTATGAAGATTATAATATCAGTGTCACCAAATGTACTAATCATAAAACTAAACAGTAAAATTTAACTGCTCAAATGGCAGCTTGTTTGGTTTCTGTATTTTACATGCCCAGTTGAAGATCAAAGAAATGTCTCTTTTTCAGGGATGTTTCAGTTCATTCATACCATGGCCATAGGCAAAATTCCTCAGTGTGCTGTGTTTTGTTGTGAGAATATTCTTGCTCTCAAGTCAAGCTCAAATGTTCAATCACTTTAGCTGTTTGAACAAACCAATTGTTTAACATTTAAAGTCACTTTTTAACAAAGTCCATTTCTATACAGTAATGCTCCTAGTTAATTCTTCAGTTTGCTTTGCTAGGTCAGCAACACTGAACTCTTGAACATCCAAGCAGCAGGTGCAGTAATATGAAAGTACAGTAAAAACGAATTAATATATTTACCTTAAATGAATTAACTGTATAGGAGACCCTTCATTTTCAGGTTTTCCAAGGAACTTCAGGCAATTATGTGATGCAGACCTATAATAGCAATACCAGTGTTCCCAAATTTGCCAGCATCCAAGAAGAAGATAGCAGGTTTCTCTGTGGTCTGGGAGGAGAAACAGCTCTTTTGCCTGTCTCCCTCTTTTCCCCTTCTGCTATCCTGATGACTACAATAACAGTATCCTCACCAAATACACTACATGATATAGTTCCTGGTGAGAGAAGTTTCTCATACAGGAGGGACTTACCAGCTCATGTCTTGGTAAGGATGCCTGCAGAGCTGGGAAAGGCTGAAATTTCAGCTTCATATGGTTCTGTGGCTTCTCAGATGGGTCCCCACCCTTACAGATGTGAGATTAGTTTATTCTAAAGAACAGAAACAGGGAATTACAAACTTGTCATTCTAACAAAATTAAAAACATGCTTCAGAAACATATAGCTGGCTCGCCTTAGTACATAAGAATGTTCCCTCTTACTCTGTATTTTTAAAGGAGGCAGTGGGGAACATGGATTAAATTATTAAATCAAATCAATTAACTAATTACATTAAAGCAGTAAGTTGGATAAAATTATTTGGGTTTGCTTTACAGTATTTTGGAGGCTAATTCCCTGCACAGCTTCACACATGAAGTAGGAAAGTTTCTTACTTAATGGGATTTTGCCACAGGAGTTATGCAGAGGATCAGAGCCAGAAATAGCAATCAGAAAGAAATGATACTTCAGATAAAGTGGAGCAGTATTCACTGACAGTTCTGCCAAATTTGTTGATTTATTTTAACCATTTTTTTTTTTAAACACTGAATGATGCTTTGTTTTGGTGGAGGTAACTTGCCCAAGCTAGCAAGCTACATGACACTGAAGTCATGTTTTGATTAGTACCAAGATTCCTACATGCCTAAATCAATTTATTGTGCAACGGTACAAGAGCCAAAAAAAGTAATACTCAGAATTAATGATGTTTGGTCATCCATTCTCCGGTAAGGTTGAAAACACTGATGAATGTGGTGCCCTTCCCATTGTGAGTAGTCAGAAATCTCTTTTCCTCAGCCTTGAAGAAAACACCTTTTTAGCCATGCCAGCTCTCTCTGCTTTATCACACCTCATTTTTGGCATGGTGTGATCCTAGGAAATCTTATCTTTCATTTGAAAGACAAAATAAATGTTATTTAGGACTTAGGATTGCCAAAAAACTTCCAAAATGCACATCCATAGGGGCAATAAAGCCAAAAGGTAAGTAACATGAACACAGCGTTTATTATTTTTTAAAATATCATTAATTTGAAAACAATTTCTTGATTTATCCTGGGGTTTGAAGCATGCCTTTTTTATTTAATGTTTTCTGGTGGCGGGAGTAGAGTCTGTTTATTTTTCAGTTCTCCTGATTTCTGCTGTTCAGTAAGTTGAACACTTATGTTTTCATTTTCATCTGCATGGAACACCTTCTTTCTTTAATGCTACCACTACTATTGAAGTAAGAGAGTGTTGCCAATAACTTCAGAATGGAGCTTAACAAAAATATCTTTTGGTAAAAATTAAGTGGAGTCTTTCAGATTGTTTCATACTGGACCTTTTGTGCAGCATGGTTAAATCATTGTTTTTCTTTTATTCCCTCTGTATAAATACAACAGCAGTATAAAAATCTTTTTGATGTCTAGGATAGTGTATGGCATCACAGGAAAACTAAGAAGGTCTTCTAAGCTGATTAAATAAAACCAACAAGAGTCACAGGAGGGAAGGGAGGAGGGAAAACACTTGCTCGCCTGATCTGAGATGTTTGCAAAAGCTAAAGCAATTCTCCACCAGTTAAGGATTGAAGTTTCCCTGGTGGACTGATGACCTTTGATGTGATAATTGCTGGTTTTCCTGAAAATCCAAAGGAGATCATGTATAGTATGGCTAGAAGAAAAAGGGATAAATATTAATGAAGCATTAGATATTCATTCAAAACCAGCAGGAGCCCAGCAGTTAAACACTCCTTTTCATCCCATGAGGCAGGATAGAAACTAAGATCCCTATAATATTTGCCACATTACTTACATACCTTAATCTTGGAGCAGTTTTACAGAGTGTTGTGTATCTCTGTGGCTAAGAACTTATCCTGTTATAGAGAATATTCTTTCTGTTAGGTTTTCCTTCTTTTGAAATTTGTCATTTTAAATTTAATTTTAAATGTAACTGTAAGTATCAAGTTTTTACCTCTTATGTAACACATACACATATGTGTAAGAGTATTAATTTTCCATCATGGTGGCCTTAGAACTGAATCCAGTTGAGTCCTAAGTTACTACTTTTCAGCATCCTCTTGTACCCAGTTCACTACCATCTGCTTGATCTTAGAAAATAGCAGGTAAATGTGCTATAGTTAGCGTACATTTCACCTGCATTCTCATAAGCTGGGAGAAATGACAAATGTTTGCAGAGCAAAGCAGGGGAAACACATCCTATTGCTTACTGCAAAGACTTTATTTTTGTTATAGTAAAGATGCATGTGTTTTATTTACCTCATGAAGTTACTTTCTTCTGGAGTTAGTTGTTGGTTTAGTTCATAGAATCATAGAATGGTTATCATAGTCACAGTTAGTAGGTGAAAAGATACTTAGAGTTTGCCAAAAGGCTTACCATCCCAGTCAGATATTAATTTGCATGTCTGTCATGGTTTGGAAAAGATTAAGTATTAGCCTTTCTTCTACCATGTCAGCCATATTGTGCTGTTATCTTGAAGTATTTTAAAGCCAAATAAAATTGAGATTTTCAGACTGATTAGCTGGTGTGACTGCAAAGGCATTTTTGTATTCAAGAAATGTCTTTGTTATAGCAGCTATCACATCTGACCTACTCCCTGGGTCAATAAAGATGAAGGGCTCTTGGTCTGTTGCAGAAGCAACTCATTGTGGCCTACAACTGGGCCTGCTTTCATATGCAGACACTTACTGCCAGCCTAGCAACATACATGTTCTCTTCAAATGATTAATTTAGCATCAAATGAGACATACTGTTTCTCTGGACATCATCCTTGTAAAGCTGACTAAAATGGGAGGTTAAATATCAAAGGGCTAACACAAAGAAAGGGAATGATCAAACAACTAGGCTATTTTGTGATTTACATGGGTTATTTTGGTGACGATTAAGTAAAGAAAAACCTGCTGAGATGAAGAGTAAGCAATTACACATTGAGGAAACTCTCATACTTATTGCCTTATTAGTAGTATTCTTAGACTGAGAGACCCTCCACAGGGTGATCAGTTGCTAATTCCTTATAGCCAATAGCTTTGATGTGCTTACACTGTGAAATTTTCTTGGAGGAAGGGAAAAGGCAGGAAATATTAGCTGAATGCATAACCACTGAGCATCAAAGAATAACTGTGTAGTGCAGAAAAGATCTGTAAATAAAGAAGGCTTCATGCCTTATTGATGGCTGTCTCCTGTCTTCAACTGTCAATATCTTTTTCTAGAAGGCCAGTTAATAAGAATAATATGTTAATCATAGCATCTGGTTATTGTAAGATACAGAATAATTGCTAAAAGTGGGAAGAAGATACTTCATTGTCAGCACAGGTGACAACAGCAGTGATAGCCATAGAAGCAGAGAAAACTTTGATTACAAGACCATAAGAGTTTCCTTTTATTGACATTCCTGTGTGTTACACTGAAAAGACTTGGGGAAATATTTTCACTACACTAGTAATTTCTGGTTCCTCCCATGTGCAGTATGGTTTCCTTTCTGGTAAGGAACCTTGACTTTATGCTGACAGTTATTTTAAGCTCCTTTCTTGCTGCAAAGACAGGGGAAAGATGCTGAGCAAAAATTAGGTTCAGATGTGGGTTGGTATTGTAAGATAGATTCGAAAACTATTCTAGTAATGGTGGATAAAAAAGAACATCTTACCTGTGTCTGTGCCAGTAATGAACCAAAACATCAACAACAGATGGTGACTCCTGCTTGAATGCCAACAAGTGCTGTTCCTTGAGGCACAGGCATGTTGTGAGGACTTTTTTTTCCTGTGGGAGCATGTAGTCTAGGGACCTAGGAACCAAGTATGAGATAGTAACAATAGTCTGATCATAGGATCAGCAAGTTCATCCACTGGCACAGCTGTGCTAACTTACAGTTGTTCAAGATGTGCTCCACTTGCTGCAATGGATGACGTGCCTAGTTAACAAATGATGCATCTGCCATGATAGTCCACAACAGGAGCAAACGATATGTCATAGTTTAGTTCCCACTAGTATTGTCATTACTGAAGTTTGAATGCCCTGCAGATTATGCAATTTAAATGCCCTCTGTCTTCAAAGATAGAAAAGGCAATGGTGTTGAGGAGCATTTAAATACAGAATGTTCCATATTTTCATACGGCAGAGACACGTAACACAGATGAAGATGGTAATATGAACCAGTCTGAATTTTGTTTATTAGGTAAAATAGCTCAGCATCACTAAATCTTTCCCAGTTCCCTTATTTGGCTCCTAAGGAAACAAGCACTATACACTTCTGAAAAAATACCGTGTCATGGCTTAACCCCAGCCAACAACTAAGCACCACCCAGCTGCTTGCTTACTGCCCACGCACTGCGGGATCATAATCAAGAAATGAGAAACAGAAGCATAGAAGTAAGAAAACTCATGGGCTGAGATGAAGACAGTTTAATGGGATAGAAAAGGAAGAAAGGAAAAAAAGAGGAAAAATAGTAACAATAATAATAGAATAATTAGAATATACAAAACAAGTGAGGTACAATGCAGTTGCTCACCTCTTGGCAACTGGTGCCTAGCCAGTTCCTGAGCAGTGGTCTCTGGTCAGCTTTCCCCCTCCCTGTTTATATACTGGGCATGACATCATACGGTATGGAATATCCCAGTGGTCAGCTGGGGTCAGCTGTCCTGGCTGTGTCCACTCCCAGCCTCTTGTGCCCCTCCACCCTTCTCACTGTCAGCGCATGAGAAGCTGAAAAGTCCTTGAGGTAGTAGAAACACTACTTAGCATAAACACTACTTAGCAGCAGCTAAAATCATTGGTGTGTGATCAACATTATTCTCCTACTAAATCCAAAACACAGCACTGCACCAGCTGCTAGGAAGAAATTAACTCCATCCCGGCCAAAACCAGGATATTCACTCTGTCTGATATTCCTGCAGTCTGGTGCAGTATGTGAAATCATGGTAATACTGTGAACACTGAGACAAATGCAGCATTCTCAGCTTATCATTTCTTTTAATAATTTCTGAATAGTGTGTGTTAAGTTTATAGGTAAAGAGATGAACTAAGTGTGTTAGCTCAAATGTAAGACTGATGAATGGAAACAAGTCAGGAATACATCTTCAAGGAGGCTTAGCTGGGTGATTATTAAGGATCAAAGCTCTTTGTCCAGTCTAGCTTGACAAGTCATCATCCATAATAAATTACAGAATGGTGTTGGGTTTGGAAAGCCCTTCTGGTATAACATCCTTAGTAGTAATAGTATCAGGTTTTAAGGAAGGTCTTGTACTTCTGGCTGTTGTCATTTAATATCATTGGGATGTATGAGCTGAACTGTGTCTTTCATTAAAGGTAGAGCTGGACAGAGGATGACAGTTTAGCTTTCCAGAATTCAGTTTTTTTGATTTCACACTGCAATGAAAACAAAAAAATTCCAGTGGGTTGGGTTTTTTGTTTGTTGGTTGTTTTTTTTTTTTTTCTTTCCAGAACATGAAATTGTATTGAAATTTATTTTCAGGTTAAACAGTTAAGAATTTTCTTCTGAGCCTCAAGTCTTGGAGTACGTAGAAAGCTTAACCTGGACTCAGAGTAGTTGAGCTAATCCTTCTATATTTTAGTTTCAATGTTATTTTATTGAGACCAGTGATAATCAATTAGCTAATTCTTTGCACAGTGAATCAAGAGACTTGCATAAAGATAGTGTGTAAGAAAGCAGGAAAAAATACTGAAAGTTTTATATCCAACATAAAGTTTACAAACAGAGAATGGCACATTAAAAATTTGTTCAAAAGTCCCATTCAACAGGATATTTCCATAACATATGGCAGAAGGCGTAGTTTTTCAAGGCGTAGTTTTTCCGCCATAAGCCTTAGGCAGGTATTAGATGCTAACTTGTGACATTCATTGCACTGTCTAGGAGATGCATATGATTCACACTAGTCAATCAGCTGCCTTGGTTTTAAGCAATTTCACGCTAAAAAGAAAATGTATTAGGAAAAGCTCTTTTCTATTTGGTTACGGTTATTTGCTTCCTAAAATTGCCTTCCCACTGTTTCCTCACCTGTAAGCTAAAATCTGTATCGTTTGACTGTTGATTTGTATTTTGTATAGACTGCTGAACTCAATGTTACACCATAGAAGATAGGACAATTTATAATAAATAGAACCCTTTTTATCATACTGGTAAAGGTGATGATTTGTGGCATGCTCCATTCTACTATATTACAATTTTTGTTTGTTGCTGTTTACAACCTTCCCCACAAAACTGTGGATTTTTCCTTAATGGTTGTCATGTGAAAGGTACTTGTCCATTGCAGCTTTGAGGGCAACCTTTCTGCAGTTATAGATAATGGGTTTTGATTCAGCTACATAGATATTTTTTCATTCATTTACAATTGATTCTATTGTTGACTGTGCATGTCATGACCATGAGGTACTTCTGGCCCTGCCTGCTTCTGCCCACCCCTTGGGGCTTATGGCTCAGGACCCCATTCCAGCCCCCTGGGCTCCTCCATCACCTACCCATGGCACAGTGATGGAGGAGCCCCATTTCATCTCTCTGAAATCCCCCTGGCCCTGCCAGGACATCATCCACGGGGCCATATAACTGCCCAGCTGCTCCTGGCCATGGCCCGCAGGGCCCATGCTGTGCCCTGAAAATGTAGCTATAGGTATTATTTGAAACACAGGAGGATTTAATTTGCAGATGCATAAAAAATACATTAGTGAACATAGGAATCACATTCCAATGCTCAGGCATTTTGCTGTATCTGTTTGCATTTCTATTCCATGAAAAGCTGAATATGTAACTCAATATTGTAATAAAGGCCTAGTTTGGAGAGAGAAAATATGCAGGAGTTTTACAGATAGTTGCAATGTTAGGATAAATGCCTCTGACCAAGGGTCAACAGAGTTTTAAATGCAGGAGATAATGGAAACATAATCCAGTGCCATATGATACGGTAGCGTAATGCATTTTTCATTTCAGATCCTTTCTTTCTATACCCTGAAATCTTTGGCATATTTTTTGCCTGAGTTGTAACATATCTATAATCTAAACTTATTTTACCAGCTAAGGAAAAGATAAGTTTCTAGGAGCTTCCAGTAAAATGGAAAAAACAAGAAGGTGGGGTAACCTGAGCACGTGACCAAGCAGTGGGTTATCCTATGTGCTATATGGGTGCTGTCATCCTGCATCCCACAGCCTGGGGAGGGAATTCAGGGTACATCGTCTGCTTGAAACCACTCTGCTTTTAAAGGAGATGCTAAGGAAAACTAGGAATTTCTGCACCTGCTCTTCAAGAGGCACTATTCACTGTAAGCCATGGAAAGCACCTCTAATTTGGGGGGGAGAAATTATCTGGAAGCTATCCCAGCCTAAGAAACCTGTGACCCTCAGTCTGTATGAATAAGAGCTGATTATTAAGATCATTAATTGAGTATTAATAAGATCAGAGTTTCCTTTCTGCAGACACAAATGCATGTTAATAGCTTCATTCCTAGTGTAAAAAACCACTGGGAAGTACATTAATAGATAATAATAATATCTTCAAGAATAATATGGGGTTTGATAGATTTTAAGATTAAGAAATTAAAAGGATTTGTAAAATTTAATACATAAAGGACTGGTTATGTTTTCCCTTTTTTTCCACTAGACTTTTCCTATAAAACTAAAATTTCTTAAATAAAATCTAGAAATAAACACATTTTGTAAATGCAGTGCCGTTGCAAATAGAGGCTTTGGAAAACTATCATTATTCACTGTCTGCAGCCTGTGTTTAGAGTTTTTCAGTCTTCTAAGAAACTCATAAACAGCTTGGATGATACTTTCAGGAACAATTGGAACTTGTTGACAGCGCTAAAAATTTGAAATTCCATATTTTAAAGGAATAACTGTTTCACATAGTGATACAGAGGTTGTAGCTTAAAAGCTGCCTGCATTTAGACTTTAAAATCGGCCATATGGGACAGAAAGGGTCCCTCTGGAAAAATATTCATTTAACTCTTGATAAATTACTCATTTTTGCTTGTTTATTTTAAAGGACAACATACACAGGAATGTATTCATGGCAGATGAATTAGCTCCTATATTATGAATGTGCAGTGTGGTTAGTGTGAAACATTTACACCACCCAGCTCATCAGAAACCAGTCAGATCATTTGTTTCATTCCAGCTGTGCTCTTTACATTTACATGGGCCCTGGGACAGATGGGATTTCAAATCTCTCTTCCCTCTTATATAGAGTTGCACTCCTTTTCCAAATCCTGACTGCTTTAATCACTCTGCTTTAGTAACAAAACAAAACACACACACACAAAAAAGGTTGTTTAAATAAGCTTTCATTTCTGTTGAAACAATGACCCACCGAAATAACTGGAAGACTTCTGCCCAGTTCAAGGGACTTTGGATAAGGCCTGAAATTCTGTCTAATTCCTGTGACTAGGGAACAGAATTTGGCCTTTAACATATAAGACTTTTAAGTGGGAGGGACAGATGTCAAGCGTCTCTTATAAACTGTGTATAGTGATGAAATAAGTAGAACAAGAAGACAGTAGGAAGAGTGTTAGACTTATGGGCAAAGAGAGACATGGATGTTACTCTGTGATACTACTATATACTGAATTCCAGGGCTTGCTTTGGTGCCAGTTTCCTTAAGAAAACAGCCTACTAGTGTACTGCTGCCTTCTGGATTTTGGTCAGCCTGTAACTGTAACAAAACTTGTGGGGTTTTTTTGGCACTATTCATTTCTGGTCCTGAGAAAAACACAAAATGTTCAGAAATAACCAGAAATAGAAAAATCGTGTTTTCAGTCAATCCAGCTCTTTGAAAATCTTCATTGATTCACTTTGAAAGGAAGGGCTCTGTGACAGGTTTGTTTCACTTAGTTCATCTCACTTTTCCCTAATAGCAATACCACTTTCAACAAATATTAAAATTTGTTTGACTCAACGCTTGCTAAACAGCAACTGAAGTACCATGTCCAGTTCTCGGTCCCTGATGTGGGAAAGACATAAGCAGATGGCCATCAAGATGGTTGGGGGTTGGAGCCCTTGTCCTGGGTGAAGAGTATAGGGAGAAAGGTTGTTCAGCCTGGAGCAGAGACAGCTTTGGGAGGTCTGACAGCAGTCCCTCAGTGCCTACAGAGGGGTTATTGAGAAGATGATGCCTCTCTCTTGACAGTCATGCATGGCAGGAGAACAAGAGCCAGTGGACATAAACGTGGACAAAAAAGGTTCAGACTGAATGTAAAGAAAATCAAATTTCACCCTCAACTCAGTCAAGCAGTAGAACAGGGCCCCAGTGCATTTGGGCAGTGTCCATCCTTGGAGTTTTCAAACCTTGGTAAAGTCTTGAGCAGCCTGGTCTGACCTCACAGCTGAGCCTGCTAAGGACAAATAAGTGGATTCTCTGTATGTTGGTCTAAGCATTCCTGAATTGGGTCATTGATGCAGTTTATGAGACACCTTTCACATAAGAACATCTCATCTACATTTAGGGAAAAAAAAACTCCAAACCCATCCAGTAAAGCAATCATTGATGGTTTCCCCACAATAATCACTGTAAACTGGGATGCTTTCCAGATTCCTTCCTACACAAAATGAAGAAAAGCACTACAGTTCTGTACTTTGCCCTTCTATCTCCTCTCCATTAGGTGGGAATGATTTCAGATACATCCTGCTCCTTCCTGCTCCTAATCCGTGCTGTATTATTCAGATGCTTCGACCTGATGATTGCCAGTTCCCATTCCTGTCTTCCTTCTCTGTGCATAATGCACAGTCAGACGCTGGGACATAAGGTGGACTGCCTGCTCCATCACTGATTGATAGAGAAAATATTTCAGTAAGTGCTGTGTCAGGCATCTTAGTAGAAGCTTGGCTCATGAGCAGGCTTACCATTAATTATCTATAAAGATATGTTATATATATCCTTTATAAATATGAAATAAAATCATGTCTCTTCATTGCTAAATAGGAACTTTGCTTAGTAAGAAATTCATGGCAAATAAAATTATGGGTGCTTGAATATGTTCAGCTTTGTTTGCATGCTTTAAAATGCTCTCTCGTCTACAGAAGCTAGGAGGGTGTAATTGAAAGTACCTGTATGTGAGCTTGAAAGATGAAAAAAGTCTTTCCGTAGGCATTTTCCCTTTGGAAAATGCAGGCACATTTATATGTGCTATCCTTTCAAAATGTTTTCTGAGATAAAATTATTCACAGAATAATTTCAACAAGTCCTTCTGGAGTCTCTTAGATCTCAGACTGCAGATTATTTTCAAACAGCTCTTTGAGAACAGATTACCAGAAAACAGGCTGAGAGAATTTATATTCCTCTGACAGATAAGCTGTATATGGTATATTGTGTCCTTGCACAGGCAAGGGTGACTCTGATTTTGGGCTTTTTTGAAAGGAATACTTATTTTCAGATTAAATTCAGTATCCAGACGATTCTTATATTTTGACCTTTTGTCATGTATTTTGCTTTTCTTTAAGTATTCAGCAAAGATCTTAAAGCAACCTTGCACAAGAATTATATCAAAGAGCCTGCATGAGGTTGTTTTAAGGAGCTGACCAGCCCTGTTGAATCCAGCAGGCATATTTATTTTACGCAGCAGAACTTATCTATTGGGGTCTAAGTAAGGACCTGGGACACCTGATTTGGCAGTAAATCCATCAGCTGTGTTACTTGCTCATATTTGCTGCCATTCCTGTGCAAAACCTTTTTCACCTGGTTGGACATGGCCATGTGGAGCTGAGTTTCCCCACAGTGTGTCAGTTGCAGGTCACTGGGAATCCCCCCAAGCATATGCAGGTGTGTGCTTGAGTGGGGGCTGTGAGGCAGCAGGGTGACAGGACTGGAAAGATTGCTGTGATAGTCACAAGTCCCTTGTCTTCTTGGACTGGGGACTTGTGCCCCCCCCAGGTAAAGCAGCTTGAGGAACACTGGGCCTCCTGGTTATAAAGGCAATTAAAAGTAAGACTGATAGCAAGAATGATGTGCTTCTCAGTAGTGCCTCAAGTTAGTGCTAACTAGTCTTTATCGAACAGGATATGAAGCATTTGCTTTTTGTAACAGATTTGTTTGGTCTGATTGTGTTTACTATTGTTAGTGAGCTGGTTTCTCTATAGTACAGGTTTGTCAGGAAGGAACTTATTTGAAAACAGGTTTCTTTATCTGTCAAGGAGCTTTTACATGTATATCAGTGAAGGTAAAATTTATACTGTGCCGGGACTGGAAAAGCAGCTTGACAAAAACAAGTTAGTAAGGAAAATCTTGCGTTAAAAGCAGTACTCAGGACCTGATCTGTTGGGTCTGTCTTAGAATTCCTACTAAAGTCAGTTTGAACTCACGAAAGTAAAACTCATATGAATACACTGCACTACAGCTTAAAGTATATCTGAGATCCTCTCCTAGGAGTACAGGTCCTTCTATCTAAGTACAGACACGTATGTAGATTCATAGTTCCTCATGCTTCAGACCTAAAGCAGGCTTCTCTGATCCCCATGAGCTCCTGATGCTTCCCCTGTGCTGTCAGCAAGGAGATTGGCCAGAGGAGCAATGCATTAGACTCTGCACCCACCCAAAGACCACCCACCCGCATGATGGCACAACCTACCTTAACCTCTCCCTGTGATAATGGAGATGTGTACATTGCCGTGAGGAAATGGACATGCTCTCTGCCTTCTCCTGCACACATAGATCCATAGATACTCTGTGCTAAAGATGTCGTATTCATATTTATTTAGGAAAACAAGCTATTTACCAAATAAAAAATAAAAAGTCCCTCTTTCAAAGAGACTTGCAGAACTTTGAGGGGAAGTAAACATATCTAGGAAGGAAGCTTTATAAATTGAAAGAGTTCTTTACCTAAAGGAGATGTGAAAAGCTATGCTCTTGCACCATTTCTAAGGCTGGTGGACTTAAATAGAAACTTAAAGAAATGTGCAAACTGTGTCACTGTTGTTCACCTCCGTTATATGATCTCCCAGCCAAGACTACCTCCTGTCTTACTGGATCTGCACTGTGTTATTGTAAGGTATGTTTTCATAATGCCCCACACTGCTGAAGTGAGCAGGTATATAGCAAAAATACGTGGTTTTAAAATGGAATTTTAAAATCACCTGCAATTCTTTCATACACAGAATTTACTCTTTATGTTTGAAAAATGGTCAGAGTCTCTTAGCAGTAATATCACCTGGTAGATGGAAAGAAAGCCGCTTTCTTTAAAGATAAAAAAAATCTGATATCAGAGGCCTGTTTGGACCCTAGTGCACATCTAATTATCTTTCTCAGTCTTAATTATTTAGCAAGTGCTAATAAAGTGCACGTATCATGACACTCATGTTTAATAAGCATATAAATTTAATTGATTTTTTTTTCCTCTCTTTGAAGACTAACAGACACGGAATTCAATCACAAGGCAATGGCATTATAACTTCCAATATAACATCAGGTTTTAATAAGCCTCCTGTTTGCTGCACACATGTGCTTAAGACTGCCTGGAAACCAAATCAGTAGAGAAAAGGGATTACTTTAGATTACTTTGAAATGCGCATTGTTTGAAATGGCCTCTGGTGACCAGCTTTCATGAATGGCTGATTTTACTTGTGGGGCACGTCATCTGGCTCAATTATACCAGGCTCTTTTGTATGACAAGTGCTCTTCTTGGCTGTGTTGAAATATGAAATTCTAAAACAAAGTAAATCAGATGGTGAGAAATAAATTGAAGTAACTGTATATTATTAGCAGTTTGTAACTTAGCAGCATGCTGAAAAATATGCAGGAATTTTCTTTCAAAACTGTCACAGATTTGAAGCTAATACAAAAAGCATTATTTTTATTTTTCTCTAATGTTTTATTCAACTCTAATAACAGCATTAAAATCAAAGACACATTTTCCTTTTCTCAAATACGGAGAATTTCTTCTCCAGTTACATATTTTTAAAATGTGATTGGAGTTTGTTGTTTTACTCAGACATATGAAGTGTTGGAAACTTTTACCTAGAAAAATATTTCTTAACCTGTACAAAGCCAGAAAAGTGGGTTAGCAAGTATGCATTATACTTTCAAGTCACTGCAGGCTTTTTCCTTTCCTGTCTATAACTGTTTGTGAAATTACAATGTAAAAATGTAATATAAGGTTATGATTCTCTCTGCCTTCAATTACTTTAAATTATAGTTACTTTAAATTAATCTAGCCTGAGGCATTGATGATACATCATTATAATACTCATATTATGTTTGGAAGGATTGCAGATAACTGATTGATTAGTAAAGTGTGCCAATAGATAATTATTAGATTAGACCCAGATAGGAACTATATTCTTTGTGTTCACTGCAAATCCTCTACTTTACAACTAAGATTAGGGGATTAACCTCTAAGAAAAGATGGTAGGACTTACTTTTTTCCTGACTTCTGCTGTACTGTAAATATGTTTCCCATGGCTGCAGGCTTGCTATTCCCACAGGAAACTGACCTGCAGATTTACGCGGTCATGCCTGGTAGTCTGAGATTGCAGTGTACAATGTGAGAAGAGCATTAACTTTACTAAACTTCAAACAGTCATCTCTCATCAGCTTTTTCCACTTAAGTGCTTCACTGTATTAGAGAAATTGAGAGTTGTTATTGTTGTTGTAGGGCATTACAGTCCTCTAGTTGTCAAGGCAATATGGTTTAAGGAAAGATTTAAGACTTCTGAATCACTAGGTTGCTTTGGACAGATGAGCATCTCACCTCCCTGACCTTATGTAATTTCAATCTATCTGCACAATCTTCATGCAGTTACTAATCTCATGAAGTCACTAATTTTATTGGGTCTCTAACCACTCACCTGTTATGATTCATTTAGCATGGACTATGTGAGGCTTTAAGAGGTCCATCCACCCTTTGACACAACCATCAAAGGTTCACAGAAGCCATATGTGTGTGACTGAGAAAAAAAAAAATCTTTCACTCTCTTTTCTTTGGAGTTTCCACATACACAGAATGTTCCAGAGTACAGAGCATTGCTAGGTGGACACAGCTCACTTCAAAGCAAGCGACTGAAAATGGCAGGCATAAACCATGGCATGTGATCACCTTTGCAGGCGTATGGATGCGTGAAGTCACCTCCAGTTAACTTGATGACAGTGACAGTGATTTCTGGCACTACAGGCAGACTGGCAGGTGTTTGGAATGGTGCTGACAAGGTGCTCACCAGTGTGACCAGCCCTCATGATCATACTGGAAATTATAAAACTCTGTTAACAGCAGAATTTCTACTCTGCTGTTTATGAATTATAAGAATTCTTCTTGTCCTTTGCCTTTCTACTTTTCTTATGGAGAGTCTGATTTTAAGGAAATGGAGAACACTGGGATCATATTTTTTTGAAAAATGTTCGTTAAAGCTAAAAGTGTGAGCAGGTAATAGGCAAAATGCATAGGAACATAATGCTTTTCTGCTTGGGATGAGGAAGGAAAGCTCATTTTCTTGTGGCGGTTGATATCTGAGGTCTTGTTTGTTTGAGAAGTTTTATCCATTTATTTATCAGAGAAATCTGTAAGAAGAAATTATCCAAGATGATCATTTGCATTAAGGAAATGAGGCAACTTATCACTTACAGTGACAAGGCCGTCTGCTTCTTTTCTGTGCTTTTGATATATTTTTATGCAAGTTCCTAGCACTTGTCAGCAAATCTTAGAAATATCCTAAGTAGCAAAACATTCATTTTTGGACTATATCTTAATAATATACACCTATGTAAATTTTTGGAGGCAGGGAGATCTAAGTACAGAGAAATAATCGGTAGGATACTGGATAGTAATGAGGAACAAAACACTTAACCACAAAATTGCTACTGCATTAGGAGTTTCTTGATTTAGGATCCCCGTGATACCTTACATTCTCAATTCACTGAGCGCATGTATTGCTAATATAAGCGGAACAGAATCCAGACTTCTGGTGCTTAAGCTCCACAGTCACAGTCCGCATTATTACTAGCACTATTATTATTTATTATTGTTATTACTCCTTTATTATCCATAGGTGATACGTATTTCTTTCTAAGGAAAGGCCACTAGAACAGTGGTCCTTAACCTATGACTTTGGATAATGTGATGTTGTCAATATCATGATTAAAAGAAAACACCAGCTCTGTAGTGCAAAGAAGACAAAGTCATCTCACTTGGGCATGAATGAGGGACATTGCATAGCCACTTGTTAATTATCCCCACATTTGGTTTCAGATTTACGAGCAAAAAAGAAATCTGTTCATGTAAGCCAGATTCCCTGTGTAAAGGTATGTGGAAGCCACATTTGTAGAATGTTAAATATAGAGAAGTTTATATGCCTTTAAAGCTCATAATAGAGTATTCTTGTTGATATTCAGTGCCCTGTTTCAAAAGCAAAGTGTATGATTCTGAACAGTTTTTTATTGGCCAAACAGAAAATGGCACTTTTAGTGAACATAGTAAAAAATGTGGACATGAAAACAAAGTGGATTTTCAAAGGGAAAATTCTCTTTTTTGAAAACTATCTGTCTTTTGTTGTGATCAAATTAAGCACTTTCAGTCAATGCACTGAAAAATCTTGGCAAAAATGGATATAAAATCTATGAATTCTTTAAAAAGCACGGTGCTACCTTTTGCTTTTCTTCCTACTCACTGAACATGCTCTTAAGAGACCTAGAAATAAAGTCCTCCTAGTTTTTATGCCACATCACATGAAATGGTACTGTAGCCCTTCCTTGAGGTGCCCTGCCAATGTAATTCAAGTTTCACAGGTAATTAATTCTCCATGCCAATAAGTCCATGAACTGCCTTTTATAATAATAGCTGCAGAGAACCAACCAAAAAATCCAAGTTTTCAGATTTTATCCCATGAAAGGTGAGTACAAAGTATGAATTTGTGCTCCTGGGGGATAAAAAAAAGGAATCACTGATTGAAAAATTGCATCCAGATGAGGAAACCCAGTGTCTTTGGATTTCTCTGGTTTCATTTTTTTACTGCTTGCATTTCAATTGTTCTATGTACATTCTATAAGGACAACATCACTTAAATTTCCCAAACAGCGTATATAGAAGTTATGATCATCACTTGTTTACTTGGCTAGAGGAAAGCATTTTATAGATTTTTACTGCCTCCATTTCTGAGCACTGCACAAAAATTTAAAGTTTATTTTTCCATGTGGATTTGAAAAACTTTCTTTTAGAATTCCTTCTATTTTCATCTATTTCTTGAGACAATTACAGCATTCGTAGGGGCACTTATGGATTACCAGCCAGTATCCACACAAACATTGCAGCCTTGTCTTCCCTATTGAGCCTATATTTTGATAGTTTTCTCTGCTTCATTTCCTTCTAGGGCTGCGAAACAGACTTTAAAAGGGCAAATTATCAAAGATCACCTTTTAATAAAGATTTGTTTTATGCAAAACTGAAATGAGCAAGCAATGGTGGCATTACTGTGCTTTTGTGCAAGAACCATTCAGTCAATCTTGGGTAATTAATTTTGTATGCGTAGATCAGTCCTGATATCTTCCTCTGTCCTGCAAAGGCAAAAAATAAGAGTTGGTAAAGAAATACTTCACAATTGTTCCTAGAAAAGACTTGTCTAATGTGGCCCTAACATGCTAAAACAAAAGGAAGAATTAAAAATAGCTAATAAAGCCCCAAAAGGATGAAATGATTAATACTTGTTAATGCTTATTTGGGTTAGTGTAAATTTTATTAGCGCTGAGGTGTAATTGTCAGGAACTTGCAGTTTCGTCCTTGGGGGATTATTCAAACACGTTGGTGCCAATGTTTGCTCAGTGCAGTCAGGATGACTGTGCTTTCTGGGTCAACATTGTCTGAAAAAGTTTGCTGTACGGTACAACTGAGGTAAGAAACTAAACACTGAGTCTCACTTCACACAGCCTTTCATGCTTTGTGAGGTGAGTCAAAGGTTTGCTATTTAAAGATCACACATTTAGAGAAATTGTATTTCTGCTGTTGCACCAAGAGCATGTGGTGTCTGGTGTCTGTCAGAAGAAGGTTGACTTCTCTAGTAACCCTGGTCTTGGTGGCTTTTGCCAGCTTTTATGTGACTTAGAACAAATGCATGGAAATTAATCTATTTTTAAAAGTCAGTTCAGACTAATTACAGACTTCCAGTGTACTTATCTGAATGTTGTGTAATCACTGAAATGGTATTTAACTTTAAAATGCCAAACCCCTGTATTGGCTTTGCAGTGCTCTAATGTGAAGTGGGAGGCTGGACTGTTTGTTGGTGCAGAGACAATGAAAGACAAGATTTCTTTGCCACAGATGCTTGGATATTCCTTTTAAAGATGTTCACACTCTTCTAGTGTAATTACAGCCTGCCAGAGTGAGGAGCATGAAACTGTTTAGCTTGTGAAGCTTAAAATAAAAGGTGTATGTGAAAACAAGAACACAATCCTTTTTCTAGCAGTCCAACACCAAATCCCATCCCCTGCCTCTCCTCTGGCTTCTTCCCCTGAAATTTTGAGCACCTTCCTATTAACGCATTTTTAGGTGAGTGATGAGGCCTTTTTTGCCTTCTATGTTGCTCTCATTAAATTATTTCTACTTATTAATCTGTAGCTTATGTTGCATGTCTGAATGTGAAGTCTCAGGTGTGGGTGCATGTAGATCTCCTGGTGAATTATGCTCCAGTCTAATTATATACTGTTCATCCCAGCTCCCATGCAGGCTTCCCCTTGGGCAGACCTCTTGAATGTTCTTGGGGTTGGGTGAGATTGTGGTTTGTTTTGTTTTTTTAATTGGCAGATATCACTGTGCTTTATCCTTAGCTCCAGAATAAAACCAGAAGGAACGTATGTGGCAGGTCAACACCCTGGAGGAAGCAGGCGTGACTCTGAGATTTCTTTCCCAACCCCTTCCTTTTTGCCCTCAGATATTCCCTTCCTTCCCTTGTGTAACAGGGTGATTTTGCAAAGCTCCATTCAGTAGTGACAAAAGTGTTAAAGTGTAAGTGGCTACCTATTCCTCTCAGCACAAATCAGTCAATTTCAGTCACAGGTTTAAATCTGCTGCAGCAAAGGCGAGCCTCTGTGCTTGCATCAGGTCTTACAAAAGCAAGGCTGTTTGACTGACAGATACAGAGAGGAGGTTCTGATAATGTACTAAGCTGAGTTTGGAAGCGGAGTATCAAGGACGAGGCTATGCCAGAGGTACTGTGCATTATGAATGAGGCACTCAGGTCTGTTGTTGATTGATTGAGGGACAGTTAATGCTCTTTCACAATGCTGGGTAAGATCAGCTGGACTGTCACTTAATATGAGCTTTCTTGTCAGTGAGAAGATGACTTTCCACGTAGTGATCGAATGCAGATTGCAAAAGACAGCCATGCTCTCCTCTCTGCTTTGTAAGGGTTTAGTTGTTCATGCAGGTGATTTAACCTAAAATAGCTTTATCGCTCTACCACGTGTCATATGATGGAATTAACTCTTATTCTTGGAATCTTATGCTGACTATAAATACTGGAAAAGTACCTGTGTTTGATGACGTGAGATACGTGTCCTTCATCTCTAGCAGCTAAGGTGCCGTCTAACGACTGCGTAGGTATGGTATTAAATTAATCAGGGAAGCTGGGGGGAATGCAAATTTTCTCTACATTTTTCTTTCAGGGCAGAGAAAGAAGCTGTAGTGAACAGTTCTGGAGACTTTGAAGCACAGCCACAGTACTGAGGTCTCTGACTGACAAGCCTTTCTCCTTCTTACAGGGCTCCTCCTACAGATGTTCTGAACACGTCTGCATCCCAGCAATTTTTTACTGCTCCCAGGTACTGAGTATAAGGAACAAGCTGCATAAAAAGAAGTGTGGGGTGTTGGGATGTAGGAGAAGCAGCACTGTGAGGAGCATACTAGAAGTCATGCCTATAAAAAATGCAGGCAGTGGCGTGACTTCAAGCAAAAATTATTTGAGAAAGCATAGTTGCAGAGTGACTGAATTTATTCTTAGAGAATGACAGAATAGAGCTCTTACTCAACAATATGGCTTATAATCTTGTTAAATGGTGTGTTTCGGGCTTGATTTCCTTAAGTGTCATTGTTTCACTGTGTTACTGGAAGTTTATTTATTGCTTGAACAGAATCTCCTTTCTTCCCTACAGGTCTTGAAAACTAGAGCTCAGGCACTTCTGGACCAGTCTTTTCATTGAAATACTGGAACTACTATGAAGTCTTCCTGGTTTGCATTCATCTTGGCAGTGCTCAGTACTGAACTGCTAAGAAGTCACAGTTCCACTGTCAAGTCCCCAAGGTTTAGAGGACGTGTGCTGCAGGAGAGAAAAAATATCAGACCAAATATCATCCTCGTACTCACAGATGATCAAGATGTGGAGCTAGGTGAGAAATAATTGTTATTTGCTCCTTCATTCGTCGTGTGTCTTTCAGTAATTTCTGCCAAGCACAAAGTACTTTAAATTCAGAGAAGGTACTGGTACTGCAACAACATCAGAATGTGGGGCAAGTTTGGAAAATGAGTTAACTAATTTAATTTAATAACATCCACCACACGTAATTAAAGACTATAGGAAATGTATGCATATCAAAATCCACCAAGGAAGGCTTTAATTGCCACCACGAAAGGATTTAATAATACATGCAAGGATATACAGGTAAAAAACTTGCATAAGAAACTCTTTTTCACTTTGTGGGTTTCTGTAGCACATCAAAATTTGAGCTTTACAAGGTTTTAACCCTTCCCTCAGAGCTGTATAGGTGAGTATTTGTATTCTCTATATATCTGTCACATGTGTATATGTCTTCTGACATGTTTATGCACACAGACAAACTGGTCTGGTTTCAGGACAGATGCTTATCTTTTCCTTAAATTAGTAAACCGTTTAAAATCCATCAGCTTTTAAACTATGCTATATGTATAAAAATAGGATAGTTTTGCTTTCACAAATATACTAAATATCTGTGCACAACCTGGATATACCAGCCAGAAGTGATTTTTATGTATTTTTCTTAGGGTAGAAAAAGTTAAAACCCTTGGATGATGTTCCAGGAGGCCTTTGAATGTTTTCCATTAAGTTAGAAGATATTAATGGTAGTTATGCATATAAGTGATTTTTTGGTTCCCTGCCCAAAGTGAAAAATCAAGGACAGCAAGAGGATCATCTTAGGTTACCCCCAAGCAAATATTTTAGGTTTGGGGGTGGAAGGTAGGATCAAAAAGGTGAAAAATTGGCAAATCAATTGAAAGTGAAATCTTGCATTCCTAGTGTATTTTAATGTCAGACATGTTTTTAATAAAGCTATAGTGAATTTCTAAACAAAATGCTGAATGATGTTGAAAAATCAAAACACTTCATTCCAGAAAACTTATCACAAAATACTTCATTTTTTTCCTAAAATCACATACTTTTAGCCAGAAAGTCATAGACAGAAAGTGCTGTAGGTCTAAAAGCAGTTCTTTTGTTACAAGCATGCTTGTATTGTCATGATGCAATAACAATTTACAAAGTCCTTCAGGGTTGTGAGAACACAATTAATGAACTATATTTTATGACTGAGAGTTAGTGCTTTTATGTATCAGGGCTCCCAGACCAGGCCTTTAGATCTGAGCACTTCTTATCTTTTTTTATTTCTCACTCTGTCAAACGTCTGCTCTGTTTAGTCATGCTGCATAATGAATGGCTGTTCCCAGCTCTATTTGTGGCCTAAAATACAGCTATTACAATAGGAATGCATTTCTTCTTGATAGAGTTGTACTGAAATCTTTGTTAAAAGGGTCAAGTCATGTCTTCCTTTTTGTGGTCTAAAAAAGCTTACTTTCTCCAAGGCACTGGGAAAGGTAGGTCAGCAGACACATGTCTCTGAGCAATGTTACTGACTTACTGTCTTCAGTCTTGTGAGAGGGTTTGCAAGTGGTGAAAGAGGAGGAAGGATGTGGCAAGCCACTTTGTTCATATTGTGGAGCTCCTTTCTTTGAAAGCTGCTCTGGATGTTCACAGGGCATTCTGGCTCCTATTAGCAGGCAGCTGAGCAATAGCCTGGATGTGTATGCATTCCCGCTGCACCGAATGAAGACACGGGTTTCCCCTCTTCATAGATCATTTCACAGGAAACAGGATTCAGCCCCAAGACTTACTGTACTGCATTATTCGCACTTCTGCTAATAAATCATTCTGTTTATTTGAAAAGTAAAGCCATACTGTTTTCCATGTGTGAATTATCCCCTCACCCTTCAGTGATTCCTGTGAAAAAAATTAGTTTCCCAAAGGTCAGTGAAAAGTAACACTTTCTGCCACAAACAAAATAAAACTGGGGCATTGGTATCCAAAAATCAGAAGACTGAAAGTCTCTTGATACGGATTCTTTGCTATTGTGTTTCCTGCATGAACATTTCTAAAAGCTGTTCTAAATGAGTGTTTTAACATAAAGGCATAAAAGTACGTTATAGACTTCAATCAGGAAGAATTTGTCTCCAGAGCACGTATAAGCATTGAACCAAATTCAGCTGCCTGAGTGCAGATGATACACACAGGAGTTATCCAAAGTAAAATCTACAAGAGGAAGAAAGCTTACATTTAGCTAGTGCTCAAAGCATGAGGAGTATGCACATCTTCCTATCAAACTGCACCATCCCCTTAAGTTTTGCATTCTGAATACAAAGAAGTTTAGCAGAGCTACTATCTCATTCAACTTATCAGATAAAACCCACAAATTGCTCCACAACTCCAGTTGGTTCCTATTTATGCTGGTAGGAATGTCGCAGAGGATATTCTAGATCAGCTGGTGGATGGTAACTTACATGGTATGAAGCAGCCTGACCCACAGCTCTTGGAGAAACTCAGCAAACGCCTGGGCCCAGAAGCTGGGAAATGTCTGGTTAAATTGTGCCTCTGGACTTTCCCTCCCCTGCCAAGATCCTGAGGGTGGAGAAATAACTGCTCAGCACTGAAACAGATGGGCATCTTGCTCAAGGCAATTCACCAGCGCCCAGGAACCAGAACTGCCCAGAACTACTGCCCCCTCCGAGAAAATAAATTGCTGCTCTTCAGGGCAGTGGCCCCAACTCCCACTGGGGTCAGGTCTGTACCCTGTTCAGGCCTGAGGACAGGTATTTCCAACCTTTTGCTCACTCTTTAGTCTCTTCCCCTGCTCTCCAGATTCTCTATCATTTGCACATATCAGTACTCAAACCATGATTCCCAATCCACTTTTACAATCCTCACTGTAGATAACATCACGTCAGAAAGGAGTCAAAATTAATGAATACATTGGTATTTTCAGTGTTTCCAGCCGAGAGGCCTTTTTGATGAGAGGGTAGTGGGAAAAGGTTAGAAAACAAAAAAGAGGGAAAAGTCCATTTGAGAAAACTATTTTTTTCTGTACCCTTGTTCACAGCCCAATGCACCACCCACTGAAATCCATATAAACCATCCAGAGTACAGCACTGGCTGAAGAGATCACAGCATCATCTGGATACATTACATGAGGCATAATTTGCTCGGTTTGCTTTCCATCTTCACTAGAACTAAAGCACCAGAAAACATAAGATGACAAAATGGGGATATGTGCTGTGACATGAGAAAGTCCATCACCTTCCTGGGGCCTTGTGTACAGCCCATATAAAAACAAGGTGGTTCTAAGTGTCTGTTTGTGGAGATGCCCACCTGTGATACACCTGGATAAAAATCCATAGTTACTTTAAGACGTGCTGTGAAACTTGGTTACTGAACATATTTTTGATATATGAGGATCCCGAGAAGTGACACTGAATTTCTTGATTGACAAAATTTGCTAGCTTCTTTGTCCAAAGTGGCCATTCCACTTATTTAGTTCCCCTCAGGTGCTCCCCAACTGGTCAGGTAGAGCACAAGTGTCCTGCTAACAGACAGTGCCTGGGTACATGTGCCCTGAAGACTGAGGACCAGATGGTAAAGAGCACAAGCTGTGACGAGAACTACAGACAGCAAAGGGCTATAACTTTCATCAGCAAGTTTTGTCTCCCAGTTGTGTTTTATTTTCCAAATGAGGAAGTCTCACCTGCTTTGAAGTGCCTATTCTACAATTTCCAGAGGGGCTAAATCTATTATCAGTGTCAGTGAGTGCATACCTGGAGGAAAAACTTACGCATAAACAGCAGGTTTGCAAGAACAGAGGGCTGACCAAGCAGAGGAATGAGGAAGCGCTCTAACAGCTAGTCATTTATAATGCATACAGGCATGAAAGTGCATATGAGCTCTGCTGCTGTTACTGTGCATTACTGTACCTGAACAGTGCACTTTCCATCTGAGGACCTCAAAGCACTTTACAGCTAAGCTCTCAGCAATAAACTGTGACATTTCAAATACAGGAGAGCTATGGCAAAAACCAAACAAGACAAAACAATACAAAAACTAAAAAAGAAAAAGCCAGCATATGGTCCAAGATAAAGACAGGTAGAATGAGGACGATCTCTCATTTGACTTTTACTCAACAACTCATTGAAATGCTCGCACTCATACAAACGGATTTTTGTGTTCAGGGATCTCTCATTTACTCCTCTACCTCTATATTTTTAAACACATGGCTTTTGTATGTATTAAGTTCAGGAAAGCATGAATGCAAATGCTCTGCATTTACTAAAGAAGGCCTGTGAAAGAAGAAGAGTCCAAAATGATGGTGACCTATATGTAGGGTATTAAATGTATCCTTAAAGACACAGACATTGGCACCGCAAAGGAAATGTCTCTTCCTTTTTTTAACCAAATAATTTTGATGCAAAAGATTTTATATTCAGCACTGACTCCTTAATCCAAAGGCAAAACAGGGCATGCTTGACTTTAACTGCCAAGACACAGTCTAACTTTTTTAAAACTTTATTTTCTAGTTACCCAAACAAAACAATCGTGAAAAGCTCTCACTCTATCAGTGGCATCAATGGACTTAAACTTAAACCCGCAATTGTTAACTGTGCAAAATTAATTGTAAAACCAATGAAAAAAAAAAAGAGTAAAATTCCAGAAACCTCTTTTTACCGCCAAAATTTTACAAGTATTGCAATTCACAATGTCAGTATGTTTCCTGGGCACATACTGACATACCCGTGGTTCACCCTCACTGTTCAATCTCTGCTCTGTTAAATAACAGAAATCAAAGTTTGACAGCTGTCAGCAAATAGGGACAGGCTCTGTCAGGAGCTGCTCAGTGTCTTTACAATTAGAAGTCTGCAAGCCCTACTTGTCTCACCTTGTTGTTCATTAAAATGTTTTGAAGGATGCAAAATTTGTCTTTGTACTTTAAACTGGATCAATGTTATTTCTTGAGTAAGGTGATGAATTCTGACAAACAGTTTTGTGCACATATTTATCCCCAGAAGCTCATTTTGAGTGCAGTGCATTGGAGCCAGACATGCTGATCCTACGTCCACCTAAACTTTCCTCTCAAAAACTATTGCTGAATTGTGTCTATCTCCCACCATCTTTCAGTCCTTTTACCTCCTTCCCCTCTCTCTCTCGTATTATGTGATAAAATAGAAAGAATCGTAGCAGATTTATTGGTAATCACAGCATTTTACATATTTTACAGGTGCATTGATTAATGACACACTCTGTAACACAGTTTTCCTACAGCCATGTTTGAAGAGCTATGCACCTATAAATCTGGTGCAGCCTTAAAGTTTAACATTCTATTTCTACATTAGTTTTTTTGAAGCCTGAGATAAAGAACTCCGTATCTCTGGAATCCTGAAAAATATTTTTGGTGATATAATAAAAACCTTACCTTCTAAAATTACCTAAGCTACAGAATAGAACAGACTGATGTCCAAAGGCAAGCTAATCACTGAAACTTTACTTTTAATAGCATAATAGCAGCCAATATATTCTAACTATTTTTTTTGCAGCACAGTGATGATCAGTACCTCTTATTGCAGGGTCCTTGCAAGTGATGAATAAGACCAGACGGATTATGGAGAATGGAGGGGCCACTTTTATCAATGCATTTGTAACCACCCCAATGTGCTGCCCATCACGTTCTTCCATGCTGACTGGGAAGTATGTGCACAACCACAACATATACACCAACAATGAAAACTGCTCTTCTCCCTCATGGCAAGCTACTCATGAGCCACGTACCTTCGCTGTCTATCTCAATAACACTGGGTATAGAACAGGTAAGAAACACATCAATAGTAGTTCTTTGTTTTAAGTGAAGATGACAGATATTCAGCAACAGGTCTCAAATCACTGCCTAAAATGAAGCAACTGTTGTCCCAAAGTGAGTTTACAGAGCAGAGATCTAGTGTTATGGAGAGGGAGGGTAGTGCTGCCTGCTGGTCCAGATCCGCAACTAACAGCCATGAAAAGAAACTCACTTGTAACGAGCAGCATATTTTCACATTTGGATGTCCCAGGTGGGAAATTAGCTGTTGGGCAGTTAAACCTAGTGTGAAAGAGGTGCTTTTTAGTGGCATTGTGGATCTGAACTGGCATTTCCAGCCATGATTATGGTCAGTATTATGGTCTGCTTGTGGACAGCTGCTAACTGTTATGGAAGAAGATGTCAGGGCCAGGCTGGAGACTGGTGCCAAAGACCTCACAGGAGCGAAGTGCCTGTCATGGGAGTGAAACAAGGTGAATGGTATAATTTAAACTTTGCCATGGGGCGATATTTCATTTGCATTTTCTGCAAAGGAATAAAAACATGTCTTTAAAAAGGATTGTCTACTGTGCACCAATAAGATTTGATAGTTTTCTTGTAAATTCCTGGTGGTTTTCCGTAGTCAAGAGATCCCTTTTCTGTCTACAAAGAACTCTTCTTATTCCTCTCCTCTGTGCTTCAGCTTGATGTAAAACCTGATTCATTTCTGCATCACCTATCCCCTAAGATTCAATTTGTAGACATGTTAGGCTCCAGCCTGACTTCCCCTTCCTAAAGTACAGGAGTTGAGCGAGGTCATCAGAGTGCAATTTGTCCAGAAGCACCGTTTGACTACAAAGACTCCCCTTTACAGGACCAACGAGGCACAGATCTTGGTGCCAACTGTGTTCCTTACAATGTAATTGACAGCAAAGAAATTTGTCTCTATCAGTGACTTAGGTACAAGAATGGATCCCTTTCAAAACACAGAGCAGGCAAATGTCTCCATGCTGTCTGCTTTTCCTAATTCTCTTAATGCTGCTATATCCCAAACCTCCTGTTTGCCATCTTCACTACACAGACAGTTCACCCTATTTAATTCTGTCTCTCTGCATCTGTAGTTCTGGAAAGCTTCTGCTCTGTGTAAAAAGCAAAAACAGACAAATGTTTAACTTCTTTGAACCTGGTGCTGGACAAGTGCTGAATAGTATTTCAGTCTCTATTAAGCTGGTTTTAGTGAAGTTTCCATCTGAGTACAGCACTGGTAAACCCAAGTAAGGGTCAACATCAAGGTTTTGGAGGAGGAGAAGAGTGAGAGAGAATTGACAATCACTGCTAAAAAAGGTGCTGAATTCACTGTAAAATCTGAGCACTGTCTCATGGCTTATGTCTCAGAAATCCTTTCTGCTTGATCTGCTTCGTGTGGGTTTCTTTCTTAAAAAAGTTATTATCTTATTGATTTGTAATCCAATACTTGCACAACTGAATGCTTCATGCATTAACTAGATAGCTCTGTCACTAGCCCTCTATGCACTTCTCGGGGGAAACACTCTGCTTTGGGCATATCTTCTGCACTGCCTTGTATTATGAAGCCATGTACAGATGCCTGCTAAATGCAGACTTGGCCCTATTAAATGGAAAAGAAAAAAAGATCAAAAGAAATGGAAAAGGGAAAAAAATACCTTTCCAAAAGTAGGCAGAGAGAACATCATTCCTAAAACTGTCAGGGTATGTGAGTTTTAAAAAGGGGCAGGAAGGAGAAAAAGGAAATGGAAACAAATGAAAATACCTGTGTGAAACTCCGATTCTGACCAAGGTATGTTGTTCAAACCTATAACATGGCCCCAAAGAATTTAACCATTCACTCCTTGCAAGATGAGCCTACCTTCTAGTTACCCCACAATTGTTTTTTGAAGTGGTGGCTTAATTATCAGATCATATAACACATTTTTCAAGGACAGTGTTGCCTCATTAAGAAGCCCTCAAGCAACTAATAAGTTAGTTCATCAACCAACTAATAATCCACATTTCACAGCTATAAAGTTTAGTAAAACTGTAATGACTCAAGAATACCTGGGAGTGAAGAACAATTGGGAATGAAAAAGAGGGAACTGGGGAGAGAGAGTAGCTACGTGCCAAATAGGCTACTGGTGACTTTGTGATGATATTCCAGATGTTATGGGTATTTATCCTGTGTATTTCTGTGTATTTTAAGAGGAAATCGTTATGCTCCTCAATTGGAAACTGAGGAGGAGAAAAAGAAGTGGGTGTCCCAAGGCCACTCAGTTTGGTGACAGTCCTAATAAGGCGCTGGTCCAGAGAGCTCCAGTCCAGAAGAGGCAATGTGCAATACCTCCAACCTGGTTCAGTGTCTGAAATGTTGAGAATTTAGCTCTCCCTTTTTACATAGGATGAAATTATTATATAAGTTGATGGAGCGGGAGAGTGTTTATATAATATCTTTACTTCTGTTCACTCCAGATAGTTTCCAACATCTATAAAGCATCTGTTGTTTAAACTTGCCACAGCCTTAACTAAACCCTCTATATTGCAACTGATCACATGTGGGCAGACTGCTTGTGAGGGGCGTCCTGCTGAAGCCATGAGGACTCCACACAAGCACAGCAGGCCATTTAAAGAGAGGCCTGAAATGTGCTGTAACAAACTGCTGTCATAATTACAGCCCATTGGGAAAACCTGGCAAAGAACAGAATGGGGTTTTCTTCTCCATTTCTATTTTACCCTTCTACTTCTGTTCTACTCTGATGTGACCTAATGGAGATGTTGCATTTCATGGAAAATATTCCATTTGGAAGATGATACGTCATTGCTAAATCATAAACAGGCGCTGTGCCAGGGACTGTCAGGGCACACAATATTCAGAAACAACACTGCCAAACCAAAATCACTTTTGCTTATAATTATCATTAAAAAAAAAAAAAATCCAAAATAATCAAGGATGTTTCAATGTTTATGGTTTCCCTTCCTCACAAGCTGTATGCTAGAGTGCAGCAACGATTTAACTGCACAGCTTCCCGATTGTTGGAAGTACACAAAATTGGTAACATGAAACTGGAATTTGTAGGAAATAGAAGGGAAGACAGAGTAAATAAGTAGAAAGAGAAAACAAAGCAATTCCTGAGAGCTTCAGAGAGAAGAGATATTTGTTTCAATTACATAGGCTCTAGCTGCTGATACTGGGGAGGCAAAAGTCATTCCGCAATTACCTTCAAATTTTGTGGAAACTGAGAAAAGCTTGGGAAGATTTCTTTCACCTTGTAGGTGTTAATTGTCAGTAGGCATCCCCTCAGCTATTTATATTCAGAAATTTTCTTCATACGATTATTAGATGCAGGATTTACAGAGTTTGCTTTGCATTTTCAAAGTATTGGCTGGTTATTTGCTGTTCTTCCAGTCCTCCCTGCGGTTCTGTTGAAGTCCCTTACTTTCCTTACCTTCTACTGCTCTGTGCCAGCCCTACAGCACGTAGCTTTGCTGCTAGATGTGCCTTTTAGTGCTGCCATTTCACACTGCCATTCACCTACACAAACACAAAGGAAAACTCCAGGAGTACACTACCTCAACTTTGGCTTCCTCCATCTTAATATCCAAGCAGTAGCTAAGCATTATCTTAGTATTTTAGAAGAGGAAGATATGACAGCAACACAGCCAATGTCCAGGAGACATAAATATGGCAATCATTTTGTTGTTAAACAGTATGTCACACTTTGTATACTGCAGGACTTTACATTTTTACTAGCTGAAGTTTCATCCCCTTGCAGATATAAAGAGAAATACAAGTTTAAAAATCTCACCTTGGCTGAACATGTTTATGCATTCAGAGCCCTCTCTGCTTAGTGTTACTTTGTAGAATTACTACCTTCTAATCCTCGCTCCTCTTAGCCCTTCACAGCGAGCGTAACTGTGCAGGAGAGAACAGGAGTCTGCCCAGGCTCAGCAACTGCTGACAGCCTCACAGCACCATGCCAAACACAAGACCAGGCTCTCCCCTTATGGAATCCCACTTGAAAGAGCTGAGATCACCAAAGTAGGCAGTTATTTGCTTACCATTTTTTTAGAATAGCCTTTGGGAAGATTTATTTCCCAATATTTTATTTCTCGCTCAGAAATATCAACCAAGCAGAACAACATTCAGGATTCATGCACGAAAGTGTCCTGATGGTATTCTCAGCCTTCTGTGGGACAAAAATTGAGCAACTCAAAAATTGCTAACTACTTGCTTTTGTAAAACTCAAACCTCAGGAAGTGACTGGACAGCAGGATGTCACTGTCTGGCACATTTGGACATTGATCACAGACTTCTGTGTAGTGATGAACAGAAATGGTCAATTGGTTGACATCTAGTTAATGTGTTCAACAGTACATGTCAGCTTCTGATGCGTGGCAGTTGACATCTGTCACTTATGGGTACATTTCTTAGTGTAGTGACCAAAGAACTAATGAAAGGCCATGATGACAAGAAACTGAATGCTAAGAAGTATTTAAACTGTGCACCATTCCCTTCTGACACACAGGGGAAAGTTAATCTTTCACAGAGGGAGCAAAAACTGTGCCTGCTGAAGGTGTGGGCAGACAATATGTTTCCTCTGGAGGCAAAGCCAGTGTGTTTCCTGTTTGCAGCCTTACAGTATAATTCAGTGCCAGAGCAGGCTATTTTTAATCTGCATCGTTTCAATGACCTAATTTGTATCCTGCCTCATGCACCCTTTCAAAATAGAGTGACAAAATATGATACAGGGGTGGAGATCAGTGAGCAGGGGATGAGTCCTGGTTTTCAGAATATTCCTAAAGTGAAAATAAAGGAAGAGAGAGAAAACTCTGAGCTTTCAGATTCTTTCTTAATTGGTATAAAAGAGGCTGGGAAGGATCAAATGCAATTTACCTTGTAAATATTTTAAATGAATAAAATTAGGCCTCACTTTACAGAATAAAATTGCACTTTCAGTCAAACTAAGAAATGTATCAATAAAAATGAAATATGCTGAACATATTCAGATAGTCCACAAAAAGTGAAATATAGAAGAAGGAAAAGGCAAATAACATGTAGGATTTGATTTTCTAGTTCTGTAATATCATGTGAAGTGAAACTTACTTTGGTTTCTATCTAGGACCTCATCAAACCCCACATTATTTCTGCCTACTTGGGCTTGAAACAGAATTCTGTACTATTAAATATTGTACAGAAAACTGTACAGTAAAAGATTTTTAGCAAATTTATGGATTCAAGTGCTTCATTTAGGAAAACCTGGGTAGAACACTGTGCAACAATTGCATCTCTTGTTTATATGGCTGAATAACTACATAAGAAACCACTTTTGGGAGGATGAAATTTCCTTGGTTTAAAAAGATAGACCAGCTTTATCAAGAGGCATTATCATCTGCATCAGTGAGGATGTGGTCTCAGATCCCCTCTGCAAATCTCTACTGCTTTCTTACTAAGTAAGTAAGCAACTAAATAGGGTGCGTTTTTATCACACATATGGGCATGGGGGGAGGCAGCTATATGTTTTCAGAAGTATGCTGAAAGGAAGGTACCAGTGAGACTCAGGAGTCCTTTCAGGCATTGCTTTGGCCTCACCACTATCCAAAAGCAATTCTGGCTCCTTCTATCCTACCTTGTTAGGTGATGCAGTCTCTACTCCTTGGTTCTCTCACCCCAGTTTTCTGGCCCTGCAGGACTTCACCTCAGCCTCTGCTCTGGTCCTTGTCCACATGCTTGTATGTCCTCAAGATGTTCCCACCCACCATCTCCTCCTGGGTCCAGTCAGTCCTCGACAGACATGTCCTGTTTCCACTGCTTACCATTAGCAATCTGCTTTCATGGCCTGAACAGCAAATCTTCCTCTCCCACCCCCTTGCCTTGTCAGTCAGCATCTTTCTCCTTTCTGCACTCACTGTCCAGTTTCTTGTGGTTGACATTACCAGTCCTGGGCCCCAGGCCTCCACTGCCCCCTCTCCTTGCCCTTCCCAGCTCCCTTGCTGGGTCTCCTGCCATTCCCCAAGCTGCTTGTCCTTTTCTGGTTACCTCCTACCCTCTGCATTTCAATCAACTTTCTTCCCACTACTGATACCGCACACAGGTGGACAAGAAATAAAGCCCTGAAGTGCCCGGACCTCCAGTGCATGCAAACTGCAGGGCTTTTTTGAAAGCAGAAAACTCTGGACAGTTCTCACCAGGATGGTAAACGATTGCTCCTTGACAGAGAGTCCATCATGTCTTTGACAGGGTTTTTGCTGTCAGTGCAGAGCATGGAAGTGCTATCAAATGAAAGCTCACTTAATATTTTTCAGATGTTAAATGTAATTCATTTTCCATTACCGTGGTTCTCAAAGATGGCTACTGTTTGGGCTAAGAAGTTTCAAAAAAAATCAGCCTGAGGCAGACATCCAGTGTGGAAAATTTCAGTCCAAGTATGAGAAAGTTATAAGCAACTGAAAACAGGGTCTTATAATGAGAAGTGTCAGACAACATCAGTGCTGGAAAGTGCTACCAGTTTGGCCCATAATGCAGGCTTTGTTAAAGGCATCACCCAGTCTAACGAGTGCTATATCGAGTTATAGGCTAATGCCTTTTGCAACTGCCGAGTTATAAAACCTTTAATGCTCTTTTTGGTTATAATGGTAAACCTGGCAGCAACTGGGAAACACTTTCAAAGCTGGAGAAGAAGTAGAAAACCTGAGGTTTTCTATTGCGGTTAAGTTACAAGACTGGGAACTGCGAAATCTGAATGATATTCTTGGCAATGCCGCAAGCTTCCTGCATGACTTAGGTCTAGCTAAAGGTTAACCTCTTGGTGCCTCAGTTTCCTCACCACATTTTTGGGACAGTGCTTATTCCATTTCCTAGGCAGTGCTGGCATCCTGAACTGGCTTTCTGCACTTTGATGACATGATACAGTAATCCTCTGTAATTTCTCACAGAAGGGAAAAATCAAACTTCTCGGCTTTGAATCTATCACTTGCATAATGGGAAGAAAGCAAGGAGGAATTTACTGGAATAATCCGGAAGTTGCAATTTTGCTGGGCTCTGTCCCCAGAAGCACAGAATCACTGTGTGTCAGCCCTGAAATGTCATATAAACAGTGCTTCGCAACTCCTGTAAATGGTTTCCTGACTTTGTTAAAGGAAGTGGGCTGTCTACTTAAAGCTCTCGTCTGGGTCACGGTGACTAAACCTTACTGCAGTGTGCCTTTTTAAAGGCTTGGGTTTGTTTTAAATTGGAAACATTCCCATAAGGCTCAACAAATAACAAGGGTGTAGGATATAATATACATCCTTTGATCCATGGGAGTGCAGAGATGTCTCACCAAGTAGATGTAGCCCAGTTCACCTGTAGGCTAATCCTCTAATGATGGCAAGAGTTATGGGGCTAATTCTATTGTGTAATATTGTAAACATTAGTCATAAATGCTTGTGGAAGATACTGGGGAAAAAATTACTGGGAATCTGGGAATCATGAAAATTTGAATCACATTCATCTATAAATACCGACTTCAAACTCCAGAGATCCTCTGGGTCAAATTCTCCTTTTCTTCCATCCATTGGAACCCCTATATCTCTCAGATCAGTTCAGGAATCATTAGCTGATGGCTAAAGGGAAAATAAAACCTGTATTAAGATGTCTATTCATGTTAGGTACCAAACATGTGCATTCTGCAACCGCTCGTGAGACACATCGAAATCTGTATACCTGTTCACCATGTTGCTGTTTGCATAAACTTAATTGAACATACTCATGCAGAATACAATTATTCTGATATACTAAGCTACTCTACATGTGATTAAAAACTAACAATGTGTCCTGGGAACAGTTAACAAAACTGCCAGAATGCAGATAAAAACTGCCTTATTAAAATGCAAAAATTGGTATTTATCTTTCTTGTTATCCCTGTGGGGGCCATTACATGCAATAATGAAAAGATGTCCCTTGAAATGTCATTACATTTTAATGAGGCTTTTACTCATTGGGCCATAATCTCGATTTTATTAATTACAAGCAGAAATGGTTTCCTAAACCCTGTAACTGCTGAATTCAAGTGGCTTCTAAAGCTGAGCATTCCCAGTCAGACTTGGACAATTCAGCAAGTGTTGGGCTACAGCTAAGTTAAAGATGTGGGTTGTCTTTACAAGCCAAGCATGTGAAGATCCAGCAAGGACGTTTACACATCCTGGTGTTGGCTTCTAGGCAGTTCTGCAACATATTCTGTAGCACTTTAATTGTTTACAATCCTCTGGTTAACAAAAAACAACCAGGACACCCACCGCAATTGCATGCTGTTATTATTTGTCCCCATGGGCACCACTGTGCTTTCCTTTTACTGTGGCACTTGTCTTCATTCAGTGCATGAACAGCCAGACACTCACTGCTGGCACAGAGCTCCAGCTCTGACTCATGTGCCCTATCCTATACCCAGTGGTACTCAGAAAACCCTACCATGAAGGAACTCAAATATTACGTTTCAGTAAAAGCCTGGTTTTTCCCTTCATCTCTCAAAAGCTCGTATCTTCCTGAGCTTTGACCAACAAACCACTCTTGATTAAAGCAATGTGGCAAACGTGATGATCCATTATCATGGCTACCGCTGCTCCTATTAGTATTCAGGGCTTTACTATACATTTGACATGGGAACTGCTTTATTCTGCAACAGGGGGAAACATCTAATACTGCAAACCATCACTCCAGAGGCTGCTTAAAACTTGTCAGTTCTGAGATTATTTTTATGATAAAATACTAAATTGTTGCCAACACAAAGGTGAATTGTTCAGGCTGTCAATCCAAAGTCTCATAACACGGACCAAAATCTGGAGTTCAGGGGGCCACAGGGGAGCTAACAAAACATTATTAAAGTTAGAAAATTAAGTAATCTAAAGCAAGGAAATTCCAAGATGAATTGACCCTCACCAGCTCCAAACCTCCCTTTCTTTTTCTAAATTCAGTTTATCTTTTCTCGTCCTTATGCCTCAGATCATTTCATCTCTGCATTTTATACTGGTGGCTTTCTGTCAGGTAATGCCTGAACATCAAAAAGAGAGAGGAAAGAAGGAGAAAAAGAAGCTGAATGTTCTTTGGTTTAGTGCCAATACTGAAAATGTGTGGACTTTTTCAGGTCCATAAAGGAGCAGCCTATAGTGACATTAAGCTGGGAAGCTGTCTTTCCCGATCTTCTGTGTGCTACAGTTTTTCAGAGCTTGTCTGTTTTGAGACAGTTGTTCATAGCCAGTCCTGTTATTTACAAAGGCACTACAGCAAAACCTACAAACACTAGCATTGCTTAAAGAAAAGCTTGCCAGTGATTTTTAAATGGGAAAATCCATTTATTTTTCCCTAGCCTTTTTCTTGGAAATTGCTAAACTATTCAGTAAAACATTCCACAGAGCAAAATATAGCCTGAGTCTGATAGCATGGAAACTATCATCACTAACGATTGAAGTATGGCAAGACTGTAAATAGGAGAGTTCAGGTCTCTGGATTAGTCAATGTTAATTATAGGTGGGGCTATCAAGCCATTCTACATGATAAATTGACATAACTTCCGTTTCACAGCCTGAAAACCTCTGATCTTTGTGGGAGGTTGGTTGGCAGTAGAGTCCCTTAGAGAGGAGTACAGCATACGGAGGTCCCCCAAGGTCGTGTGGTAGCTGCTGATGGATCTGGGATGACATTCGGGAGGGCTGACCTCAGATCTCTGCTATAACCACAGACTGTCCTTGATTTTGTTTGGCTTGGTAAGGCTTCCTCTCTCTTGGTCACATCACTTTCCCATACTTTTCTTCACTCTTGTCTCTGTCTTCCCTTTCTACAATTTCCTTGGCTTCCCAGCTCACAGTGTTTCAGCATTTACCCTTACACTTTCCTTGGACATCTGACTCCCTGAGAGTTTAACCCAGTTTGGCTGGGAGAGGTACGGTTTTGATCCTGGCAGGAAACAGAGCTGGGCACATATTCTCTGCCCACATTCACCCTCTTCACCTCAAGCTTCTTGACTTCTGTTTGGCCTCCAGAGAAAAAAGGAGAGGGACTGGCTTGCTTTCCTGGTGGCTGTGGGAGGAAGAGCTGGAGGCCTGGTCTAGTATCTGTGGGACTTGTTTATATGTCACATTTCACGTGGTATAGGAAAGTAACGTTATATATGACTGTAATCTCTGGTTAGTGACATTAGGCAGTTACATGGTTTGATTGCACCATATTTATGTTGCCTCAGGCAAGTCTTAATTATGAACATTCTGATTTTTCCACCAGTGTTCCCAGGAAGTTCACCATGCCCACATCAGTCACATCTGATTTATTTAAGCCCTTACAAAAATGTGCTTTTTTGGTTACATTGAATGTGTCTAGGTTGAATGTGAGGTTTTCCAAAGTGACTTCATTTCCCAGTAGGAAAGAAGCGTGGAGGCTTGATGTGTGTCCAAATGCCCAGGCTATAGCACCTCTCTGCAGTCAGGTCTGGCTGGCCAAGCTGCGGCTGCAAGTGAGGGCAGGGGCTGTCAACCATGAGGGGTGCAGAGGGGCTGGCAGCTATCACCCAGAGGAGCTCTGTCCCTGGGAAGGGAGCGGTCTCTGTCATTCCCTCCTATCCAGGGGTGTCTCTTTTTGTGAGTACCTTTGTGCTGACTGCTGGGGCACGTGCAGCAGAACTGCTGGCGCAGGTGACCTTCCAGGTTCTTGTAAACCACAAGAAAATGAAGAATGCAAACACTGGAGTTACTCGGACACCCCATTAACTTGCTGGGACTGAGCTGGAGCTAATAAATCCCTAAAAACCAAAGTTGACGGCCCTGTCAGGTGTTTTGCCACCTCACTTCCCAGGCAGTGGAAAACCAGGGCAGAGACATCCAAACTTCCTATTTTATCCAGGCCAAAGACTATACACAAGCAGCTAAAGAGTTTTCATACCCATCTGTCCCTAGAAGCAATGCGGCTGTATTTGCCAGGGTGCCATGCCAGAGTTAATCTTTCCTCCCAAAGCCAGTTGGCTGGCTTTTGGTGTCTGTATATCTTTGGCATAGGCAATTCACAACTCCCAGATAGCTCGGAGCCCGCTTCACCATGATATTGTTTTTCTTTTGACTCCCTTCCAGAGGAATTGGCAGGATCACCTGCAAACCTTCCTGGGCCCAACAGCAAAAGCTGACAGATTCGGTCTGAGTGGGTTCTGACTTGTCAACTGGAGCTAACGGAAAAAAATACACTTAGTTTGGCAGGTCAGGTAGAGGTGCTTGACCTCCAAGGCTTCATAGCATCACAGAATCATAGAATGGTTAGGGTTGGAAAGGACCATCCAACCCCCCTGCCATGGGCAGGGACACCTCCCACTAAACCATATCACCCAAGGCTATGTCCAGCCTGGCCTTAAACACTGTCAGGGATGGAGCATTCAAAGCTTCCCTGGGCAACCCATTCTAGTGCCTCACCACCCTTACAGCAAAGAATTTCTTCCTCATATCCAACCTAAACCTCCCCTGTTTAAGTTTGAACCCATTGCTCCTTGTCCTGTCACTACAGTCCATAATGAAGAGTCCCTCCCCAGCATCCCTACAGGCCCCCTTCAGATACTGGAAGGCTGTTATGAGGTCTCCACGCAGC
>JANRGW010036137.1:42747-70796 GCA_024733675.1 Psilopsiagon aymara
GGGGGAAGGACACAACACTCAGATAGACAAAACCTCACCAAAAAACTGAGAAATTCCTTTTCCCTGTTTTCCCAGCTTCTGAAAATTACCAGCTCAGGCAGATCATCAGGCCACTGTGCCCTGTTCTCTCTGTATCAGTCTGATCACTATCTGAACTGCAGTGGCAGCCCCACATCTTGTGGCAACAAGTTTCACACTGTCACCCCATGAACTGGGGACAAAGGACTGCCTTTTCTTTTCTTCTAACCTGGAGCTTGCCCATGCAGTGTGTCCACTGCTTCCCATCTTGTGAAGAATAATGAAAGTCACTACATCAAATTTAATGGACCTCTCCCATGTCTTCTTTCAATCACCCCTTTTCATAGGAAGAGAGTTATATCTATTTGTTGTCACTGTTCAACAGATTGCTTCCCATTTAGTGGCACAGATTGCCTGGCCTCAGGCAACCCATCCTGTCTGCTGGGGGACTATACATCATTCAGGATGGTAAGATTGAAACTGTTTCCTTAGCTGTGGGGACTGTGTCTGCAAGAAAAGCACTGAATCATTGTATCTCACCCTACCTCTCCTCAGGCCAAAGCAACTCATTTTAGGCTCCATGATCAGTGTCCTCTGATAAAAGAGTGCTTGTAGGAACTTGCATTGGTATATCCTGCTCCTGGCACTTTGTGCTGCTTTGTGTTTTCAGCCTACTTGTTTTCTAGCTTGTGCTGCTGGAACCAAGGGTTCAGCTAGTGTGCAAAGCTATAATGCCCTCTCCACCTTGGAGGTTGGATGCTATCTGCAAATATCAAGCAAAGATCCTAGTTATCTGTTTGCAGGCTCAGTTTAGTTCTGTTTCACTTACTTAAATTAATTTTTATTTGCGTGGACTACTGGGGCCTGAATACCTTGCTCTGCTAGGCTGCTTGTGAGATAGCCCAGAATATGAGGCTCAGCTGTGCTGCTTCTTGTCTTCTGGTGTTGTTGATTTTTTGGCAACCTTCTTGCAAAGAGTTTTTTTTCTCTAGTGACCTTAAGAGATCCTTGCTGGGTTGTTTGGTGTTTCTTATTTCATTGACTGACCGCATGTGTTAGAGTTCAGTCTGCAGGCTAAGAAACGAGACAAATTGAAGATAAACTGCCAATCTGGGTGGCTGAGGCCTCCAAATAACTGATTTCCCTAGCAAAAAATATTAGCAACATGCTCTAAAAGATATGGGAAGTTTAGTTCTCATGGAAATATTCAGTGTTCCGTGTGAAAACAGCACAAGAACAATAAAATCTCTCCTGCCAAGGTTTGTGTAATTTGAACGTTTAACCCTTAGGTTTTCTTCCTTGGTGGTCAAGCAACATTTGAATCCCTTTCTTTCTGACCTCGGGTGGCAGCCATCTGACTTTGGATTTTCTTTTTAAAAATGTAGTTGCTATATCGTGTTACTGTAACACCTACCTCCAACAAAGAAGGGAAGCCAGGTCAAAAGCTGCTTGCTGGCTTTACAAACCAAGAGGGAAGGTTATACCTACAAACCAGGGATTAAGATAGCCTGTCAACCACTTGTGAGGGGAAGTTTTGCTTAAAAAGACAGTAGCTGAAACAGACCCTTAAGTTACGTGATGTTTCTTTGCTGGTAAAGTACCTGTTGTGTGACTGAAATATTGCCTTTATAAATTAAAAATTACAAACCCAAACACATATAAAATATTTGTTTAGAAGTTTTCCACTTACACATAAAAAGAAGGGAGCGGCCACATCAGGAAATACTCCAGTTCAGGGAGAGTATTTCTGCCTTCAAATGTGGGAGTCTGTTTGTCTCATTTCCCCACTTAACACTGTGGAAAGAAGAAAATTAAATGAAAGCAGCAGCAAAGTCCATAAGACTTATGAAGAATCACCAAAGACAGAAAAGGAAGAATTACAAACCGGTGTTACCTTATAGTCCTGTTCTTCTCAGCAAAAACAGCCTGCTTGAGTGGCATGAAGAGTCTTGCAAGGACAAGAAAGGTAATGATGTATACACTGCTTAATCATTAATTTAAGCGGTTCCTGCTAATTCTCATTAGCTCCAGTTTAACATGAAACACAGACTCTATCATCCTGGAAGCAGCAGACACTACTGTTTTTAAGCATCCATTCTCTCTTTCATTCTCCCACCTTAAATATGTCCTGCTTGTGACACCTAAAAACATTTCTGAACATTTCTCCTGGCTACTATCACCATAATGAGTGATGTATTTTCTGAAAAGAAATCATACTAATGCATGTACTCTAGCTGTGGCTCTAGAAGTCATTTCTGTGGAAGAAAATGGGATTTGAGAAGACAGATGAAAGCAATACCTAGATCTTTGCTGTGGTAATGAACATCATCCGTGGTGGAGTAGGGTTGGTAGACCTTTAGAAATATTGCTAAATATGAAGTTATGATGCAAGAGATGGCTCTCTAGGTGTCCCTGGCAGCTGTTGCAGGGCAATCTTGTTCCATCAGAGAGCTGAGTGGGGAAGCACTGACCCAAAAAGATGGTCTAATGAAAACCTGAATTCCCAGTTATGCTCAGGGCCTCTGACACTTTAGCTTTCCTTTACCTTCCAGTGTGAACCAGTCTTGGGGGAACTGTGAATCATACCTAAGCTCTTTATAAGCTGTGAAGTAAACAAACATTAGAAGCAAAAATCTGCAGGAGGCAGGATTACTGAAGAATGTAAAAAATAGAAATCTGAAACACTGATGTCTGTGCTGAGTTAAAAAGATCCTTGGGCTGGCAGGGGGACTGACAGCCAGATTAGATAGGCTGGAAGCTATACTGTTGCCAAGCTGAAAATCTAAGGAGGAGCAGCTACAAATGGTATCTCGGAAGAAACTGGAAAGTTTCCCAAGATAATGTGAGAAAACTTAGATAGTATTAGAGGCAAAGCTTTATATTTAAAGATACTGTGAAGGGTGCTGACTGACCACGTCTGGCTGTAGCCGTGTGTTTGCAGTAGCGAAGCATACAGAACAGTTCTGTTGCACTTCTGCATCCCCATTCAGAGTCTTAACTGTGAATCTGGGGTGTGAGATAGATTGCTGCATTCAGGGTGCCTTCTAATTGCTGAGTCTGAGTCTCACACATCAGGCAATTATGATGGTACTTCTTGTAATGTGGGCACTTACCCATTAGAGCAGGATCATACGTTTGAATCAGCAATAAATCTTCGCATGCTAGTCTGTGTTGTCACTGCTGGCCTGAGGCCTACTTGGAGTTCCAGTTTAGAGATTAATGATCAAAATCGTTGCGCACATCATTGCCAGTGTGACTGTTCAGGACTAGAAGAAATAGTGTGATACAGAAATGAAGTAAGGTTCTAGTTACACAATTAACTTCTGTATCAGCAACAAATATTTTTCCCTAAAATAAAAAGGTGTTATAGTTAACGGGTAGCAACTTTTTTTTTCTTCTTTATTGTGAAATATAGCAGTTGTTTGCACTTCAGGAGTAAAACTTTCATACCTCACATCCCCAAATATAAAAATATCCCTGGGCTTCAAAGATTCTTTGTTTAAGAGGCAGAAAAAATAGACGAAGAATGACGAAATTCAACTTCACATTAATACTGACCATGCCACTGATCATGGTTTGTTGGGTTTTTTTTTACTTTTAATTCTGCCCAGAACCAAGACTTCCTGATTTCCAAGAACATTGTCTAAACCTGGAAGTCTATTTTCCCTGGAAACAAAGGATTTGCTTCCTTTGTTTGTTTACACTTTTTCCAAAGAAACATGATCACTGCTGCAGTGTTTGCTAGTCATATCTCAAGGAATAATATAGGTGTTAATTTTGAACAAAGACGATTAACAACGAGTTTTTGCATGGATATTATTTTAAAGATTTGTTGACTTCTATTTTCATGAAATGAAAATGTTCCTGAGGTGTACAAGTACTGTATTATTTTCGCTAACTGGAGGACTCCCAATTCAAACAGAAGATTAGCCAAACACTTTTGGGATAAAAACCCCTGAGAGCTCTATGGAATTAGTCAAACCCAACATTTTTAGACAGTATTTTTGTGAGCAGAATTTTCTTTCCTTGAATAGGAACAGGATGGAATTAGGAGATTGTAAATAGAGGCAAATACAGATTTTTAGTGTGAGTGATTGAACAAATGTTTGTAAACATCCTTGTTTCTTTCCACATTAACCCATCTGTAAGGGACATGTATACATTTAGATCAAATTTTTAGAAAACAAGTGTTAATTTAAAGTTGCACTGAATTCTGGGAGCTTTTGAAACATGCTGTACTCTTCTTTATTTCTTTTCCACACACAACTGTGTGAACAGAATTAGGCAAGCCGAATCTCCCATTCTCTGCTTAACTTGTAAAATATCTTTTTGTAATAATGATTCACAGAAGGATTGTATTCCATTTGATTCATGGAATATCACACAAAAAGCAGTTCAGTTACTAGGAGAAGATACTGTAAGTCATTTATGAATGATTTGCTATTTGAGGATCCAATTTCAATAGGTCCTCAAGTATAAGCATCCATTCTTTTGTGTTGTTGAGGATGTTTTGTTTCTTGTCACACTTGAAGTTATTGTGCTACCTTAGAAGCCAAATAAGATGCATTCTCTATTTTGAAGTTAAAATGAAAATACAAATATGTTGTCAGAGTAATTGAAATGTGTTATATGAAATGCTGATTGTTCATGTACTAAAGGGTTTCAGGACCTTTTGGATTCAGGCCACAAAGCTTAGTGCTAATATAAATCCTTTCCTTTCATTACAACTTTAATTATCTGTTTGAACCGATGCTTGCAGATAAAGAAATGATAGATCTCATGGTGAATCTTTCTTTAAAGAGAAAAGTGCAGTAGTACTTACAGGTATCTACTCCTTCCATAACCTACAGAGCACCTAATATCACCACTGGGGGCTTTCCTGTTGCAGTTTAACAGGTGATAAATAGACAGGAAGTGCAATTTCCATGGTGTAGCATGAGCAAAAGTAATGCATGTTGATACAGAGATGTTAAGTACTAATAGAACCCAAACCACAAGTTATTACTTTCCTGAGGAGACTGAAATTTAAGGCCTGGAGGAGGCTAATACTAATTTGCTTTTTTGGTTTTTTTGCAAATGTACACATGATATGGGATGATTTCTCTGTAAATTTATTCACATAGGTGAATGGTTATGAGATCTCAGGGTTTATTTATTGCTATCATACTGAGTATGTGTTTATGGGAAAGTGCCTGACTGGATTCAGGAATTGTTAAGTATTTGGATTTTTTTTTTTTTTTTTTTTTTTGTTAGTTAAACTAAAGGCAGCAATTTGAAATTCTATGAACCTGGCATGTTCCAGTATCCTGGCCAGTCATGGAGTTTCAAGAAGCCTCTGTGTAGTACATTCCACACAGTATGTGTTGGACAAATGTAAGTGAGCAACTGAGCGATCTAGATTTGTCCAACCTAGTATAGCCTGTATGAATGCTAAATACTGTACATTTTTGTAAAGTAATCATTTGCTCTCTCAGTCCTTACCCTCTCTACAAATTTAATATTCGTGTAGTACGTCTTTAGAACAGAGTCGCACGAGGTGGAGCACTTTTTCATGTATCTATTTTTGTAACATGTAAAATGAACTCTCAGTCAGTCTCTGGGCACACATTCAGAATTTTAAGTGTTTTACTATTTGCTGATCAACTAGCAAGAATGACCTTGAAATCAGAAACTGCGCTCTGGGGCAGCATCTGAGAGCTATTCAGAGCAGCCAGCAAAGATCAAAAGGCAGGTGAGCAGTAGCTCCTTGCCAGACTTACAGGCTACGGATAACCTAAAAATAATGGGGTACCTGGCACTGTCTGCTAATCATAGGTCAACAAAATGTGCTCAAGACAAGATAGGCTCCATTACTGAGAAGAGGCAATAGTAGAAGAGGCAATAGAAGACACAAGACATATCTCATATTCGCAATGCAAAGAGGAATCAAGGGAATGTAGATGTTGGTGTTACTTTACAGCAGTACTTGTCAATACACAATAAAGTTGTTCCCAAAAACGGAAGAATAGAAACAATGACAGACTGTGCCATGATGACTTTCAAGGGCTTATAACAGTTGAACATTTAGTTGATATCTCCAACTGCTTTAAGAAAAAATGTTGTGATAAACAGTTATCACTGAAAAGGAAGATGTCTGCCTGCTTGGAAAGGTGTCCAAAAATCAGCAATATTCTCCCCAGAATTCACCTTTGTTGGGTTTGTTTGTTTTACATGCAAAAGGTAGACAGATCTGAAGGCAATGGCAGATCTTGCACCTGGCAAGTAGTGCTGTTCTGGTGGATTTCTGCAAGGCACAACAAAAGGGGTATGCAGGGAATATGGATGGTCTGGATTTGTTTCTGTCTCTTCCTTAGTCCTCTTTCTCCTTTACTTTGGACCCCTGTGTCACATTTCTCCATCAGCCACTGGCACTAGATATTTCTCAGAAGGTCCTGTTCCTTGAAGTGTCTGGGAGGAAAATTCTGCTCACTCTCTGCCTGCTGCATTTCTCACCCAGAAAATTCACAATGCATTTGGAGAGTGTCTGTGAAAGGTTTTAACCACCCTGCTAAACCCTTGAGTGCTGCTTTTAGAGACTATCCATTATGTGGAGGAGGCTTCTCACAATGGCCTGGGAACATGAGACCTAAGCTTGCTTCAGCAGCTGGCTCCCCTTCCTGGCACAGCGGCAGGCTGTCACAGTGCCGCTGGCTGAGTGCGGCTCACAGCCACCTCATCCCTCTGTGGCAGGCGCACTCAGGGGTCCACTAAAAAAACCCCAGGCTTTTGCTGGAAAGTGCTGGTTAATCAAAACGAGCTCTTTCATGGGAAAGCATCTTGTTCGACAAAATTAAACAGAAACAGAGGAAAGTTTGCACTGTCAGTGTGCCTAATACCTCAAAACTCTGAAGACTTGCTTCTTCAAGATCTAGGGCTCCATCAGTCCATCTGCTAAGGCTGCTGGCTAGCCAGCAACCTAGAGGGCTGCACTCCTGGGCTCAGTTTCATTAGTTTTGTGGTAGTAGAAACATCCCTTTTAAAAACCAGATTTTAACCATGGTAAATGTACAAAAATTTGACTTTTCAACCTGAAATAAAAGACTTTCCAGCAGAAAAGTAGTGTATGTTTTGTCTATGCTAAGTAGGAATCTAACCTTTCTGTATTTCTTAATATGGAGCAAAGGTCACATATCCTGTGATACCGCTGTTCACTTCTGTTTTGCCTGGGGCTAATGGTTAAATAAGTTAGTCAAAACTAGCTGTACGTACTCGACACACATGTATTTCTCACATTCTGCCTAGATTCTCAAAAAACGGTCTCCAATTAAAGTATGGACTCCATTAAATTACTGCAGTTGACTATCAGTCTATTATGTTGTCCATTGAGCTGACTTTTATCCTCAGAATATATAGTTATAGGTTATGCATATGATAGCTGATAAAGTAAAATCAACTGCTTCACTAAAATAAATTTCTTCCAACATTCTATGGTCATATACAACCATGACAAGAAAAATGAAAGCTAAATGAAGGACTGGTCAAAGGTGTGACTTCAAGTTATCAATATACAATGTTCTGATAGTGTTCCATGCTACTTCTTATGAAAAGACAACTACACATAAACATTCATGTGGGGAAAATATACCTTTGGGTAATGCACGTATTATAATTATCAGTATCTAAAAGGTGAATCAATATTGAATTGAATTTTTGTTATAAACTGAAAAGACAACTGCAGAAATCAAATTAATTCACACAACATCATTTTCTATTTATGTTTATTTTTCAAAGGTAAGGCTGCAGTGTATTGGTAATCAGAATGGCAAAGCCTAGATTCTGCAACTTCTAGCGAAAGAAAAAGTTATCATGTATGCTAGGTATAAAAACATGGTTAATGGAGAGCTTCTGTAATGTGCAAATCTATACAGCAAAATTACATGGCATATTTTTTGCAGTATCTTTTCTACAGAGATGATATATCTGTGAATGAATTCTTGTTTCTTACATGATGTCCTTCAAAAATTCACTGGCTGTGAATAGAACACCTTTCTTTTATCTGCCTTTAATGTTTGTGCAAACTCCTAAAGCATCATTTTTTGCTTCAGTAGGACTCTGCAACACACTTCTTAGTACTATAGTATCTCTACTGATATTAGTTCAATATTGTTATCACAGTTCCTGTCATGCTGGTAACGCACTGTGCTTTGCATTCACATTATAAAAATAACACTTCAACAGTATTCAATGTATAAATAAATGTTATTTTGGTATGAATAGAACTTACCCATCTTTGGGTGTTGCGGAGACGTAGCTTAGGTGAGGGCCTAGGGAAAGTCTTGGAGACTGAACATGGGTCTGGAGTCAATGTCACTGGCTGCAGCACTTTCTCAGCTCTCTGATAACACAAGTGTTGCTGTTCTGTAGAACTGACTACAAAATTTCTTTATCCACCAGAAAAATATCTTCCTTGTGACTTTTGTCTAATTTGTGCTAATACAAAGGTAATTTCCCCACTGGAAGGTCAGGGCAGTTTACCTTAGTACTAAAGGGAAGTAGACATCTTTGATCTCTGACTTTACTTCATTTTTCTCCTTGTTATGGGATGCACTATTCAAATAATCATTTTTCATGATTACACATTCCTTTGAGCAATACATTTGGGCATATCTTAAATATTAATATGGATCTGGTAGTGGTCTTTGAGCCTGAAAGAGAGCTCAGAAAGCAAGTGGTTAAAAATTTTGAGGAAGTGATGTATGAACAAGTGAAGCTTGGAAGCCACTGAAGTGATGTTTGTTGATATTTCTCATTGGAAATACCAGATACAACATAGAATCTGTGGTTTAACTGTTTGTTGGCTATTCCTGTGTTAGGGAAGCTCCCACCTTCCTCTGATGCCTGTGATGCTTTCTTTTCCTCCCAGCACTCCCAGCTATAACTATGCACCAAACATGGATAAGCACTGGATCATGCAGTATACAGGGCCCATGCTGCCTATCCACATGGAGTTTACAAATGTCTTGCAGCGCAAAAGGCTTCAGACCCTGATGTCTGTTGACGACTCTATGGAAAGAGTGAGTTCAAAAAACTGCTGTGAATACAAACTCATTAGTTGGTAACAAAGTTAAACTAATTCCTTCTTTACCTTCACCTACCACAGCCTGGGAAAAGACCTTGGGCTACAAGGAATTACTCCTTGTATCTCCAGTAGAAATGAATTCTGGTTCCCTGCAACACAGTGCCAAGCTCCTTGCTTGTTTCTTTTAATTGCTGAGTGGACAAACTGATGATTTTTTTTTAAAGGGAAATGTCACTGGGCCTAATATAAAGCCTGGTATTAACAGAAGATGCATTACTTGCGTGTACACGTGGATAGACACAGGTGCACGTATGACACCTTCTATTCATTTCACACACTCCCTTCACAGTTTGTTCTTCAGCTTGTATCTGGGAATTGGCAAATCACAGCAACTCAGGTGTCAGTCTGCTAGTGTTTGCAGAAGTTAGGCAATGCACTGTACAGCTAATTATAGGTAACATGATACACAAACTGTTAGGTGTACTTTGCATGACTTTTTGTTCCGAAATCAAGCACCATGACCAAAGATCTTCCCCCAGAGAGACTTTTTTAAACTTTAATAAAAATTTACAGCCTTTTCCCAAGCCCACAACTGTAAGGAATGAGAAAGTTGTAGACTAATACAGTAAATCAAATCTAAGTACCATTTGCCCTAAAGCTGTAGCAGACTTTTTTCCCCAGCTGTTTGAGTGTGTTTGAGCTGTTTGAGTACACAATGACTTTTGGACACACTAATGCAACTTCACCAGTATTACCATATTTTGCTGCTCTAATTTTCCAGACCTGTTTAATCTTCCCATCTGATAAATGTGAAATTAAACTTGTAAGTTGATATTTTTGGCAGCACACTAAAGATGAGATGTAAAAGTGTCCATCCCAAGAATGGTCACTTCAACAACTTCATCAAGGCCATATTTGGTTCAGTAAATTTTAGGGAGTAAAATCATGGTTATACCTGATTATGCACAAAACTTGTTTTGCTACATTTAATTCAGAATTTTTCCTGTGCTCTGTTGCAGTTGTACAAAATGCTTGCAGAGATGGGAGAACTGGAGAATACCTACATTATTTACACTGCTGACCATGGTTACCATATCGGGCAGTTCGGACTGGTTAAGGGGAAGTCAATGCCGTATGACTTTGATATTCGAGTTCCTTTCTTTATTCGTGGTCCAAGTGTAGAGCCGGGATCAGTGTACGTTCTCTTATGTCTCTAGCACAGCTGTTGAACCTAATGGAAAATGGTTTTGAGAGGATGTAATTATTGCTTTGTGCAGTTTCATTTCATAAAGGATGTCTTATTTTTGCAGACCAATGAGTCTTATAAAGAGGAATGTCTTTCATTTTGCGTATTATTAAGTTACAATGCAGAAGAGAAAATCGTATGATGTGTGGTCCTGTAGGATTAGGCTTTGGGTTTGGCTTTTAAAAAGTAGGTGCTCATCTTTATTGCTCACCTTCTGGTTTAGCAAAATGGATGGCATCATGCTGTCATTGTTAGTGAGATAAGAGTAGTGAGGCTACTGCTCTTCCGTGTTTCATTGGGCTTAGCTTTTTCTTTGTGATGACAGTCTGCAGAACTGGCCTGTCATTCTGAGTTGTACACTTCAAGGGGGATTTTCTAAACTTAGCACTTCTGTAGAGCTTTACATCTTCAAAGCCCTGATAAACTTTAATTACCATTCTGTCTCCAAGAGAATGTGAAGACTTACATATTGAACATATGACAACTATGACCTTTTCTGTTGATTTGCAGAGTGTCTCAGATAGTTCTGAATATTGATCTCGCTCCAACAATTCTGGATATAGCAGGACTTGACACGCCTCCGGATATGGATGGCAAATCTGTCCTAAAGCTTCTGGACTTGGAGAGACCAGGAAACAGGTGGGTCCCAGCATTGTATCTTTTTAGCCGATTCATAAGCAAACACCTAAGTAAATCGACTGAGTGGAAAAAGAGATTCTGTGAAAATGAGCTGTGTCATGGCAATGACCACAGCTTTTGCACTTGGAGAGTCTCTTGAGTAGCACGTATATAAAGTTGCTGGTGTATATATAAGTGGAGAGGTGGGGGTTTTTTCAAAAATAAATTGTAAACACTGGCAGTGCTATGCATAGGTGGCAGCAGTAAATATTATTATTTTGCTTTCAGATTTCGAACAAACAAGAAGACCAAAATCTGGCGTGACACATTTCTGGTGGAAAGAGGGTAATTATTAGGGGTGAGAGAGTTTTGGGACAGCCTGCCTGCTGGGAACATTCTCCTGTACATGCTTTCCTTTCTGTTCCCTCCTCTTCCTTTTTATGGTCAGCAAAGTAGTAAATTTTGCAAGCAAGCTTACAGGCCTGACTTGTTTCCTATTTTCCCACCACTGGCTTTGCAAGCTCCTGTGCTGCCAAATCCCTATCTCTGAAGAAATTTGAAAGCATGCTTTTCTGCTGACTTTCTTAGCTTGTACCTCCTCTTTCTTTGACATTGTACTTATGCTCATTTACATCTCATTATCTGACTTATTTTCTTACAAAATCTCTGTTTCAAATCTAGCAGAATCCTTTTATCGAGTAGTTTTGTATTTTCTTTCACGTATCCAAAGCATTCTTCATTTTTGCTCTAGCTAAGAAAAAGTTTATGTGTAAATGAGATCTATAACTGCTCCTCATTTCACTGATACCTCTTTACACTTTTTACTCTCATCTTGCCAATTACTGCTGTGAAAATTTTCTCTGGGTAAAAATTTTACAGCAATTTCCTCATGGCACTTTATGGCTTTACAGACTATGTAAATTTTGGGTGATGTAGTACAAAATGGTGCATCTAAGACACACTGTAATGTATAAGATATAGCTGAGCTAAAGCTGAATGAGTATGGGAGCCCTGTAGTGTCTTCAGCTGGGCTTTTCAGCCAGGCGAGTACTGATTCAGTGTGTTTTGCTTTGTGAAAGAACATCCATTTATATATGAATGGTGCTTAACTGTATCACTTAGACATATTTCAGCAGCCCTTATTTCCCTTTGGGTAATTTCCAGCAAATCACCTGAGCCTTTTTTTTTCACTACATGATGTCCCTTTAAGGTCAGTAACAGAAATGTGCTGGGTTTTTTCCCCGAGAAGACATAAAATCTTCAAGTAGCTTTGCTTTTCCAGTTAAATTCATTATCTCCAGAGTTTAGAAGAATAGATCTAAAATAATAATTTTTTTTTTTTAAAGCAAATTTTTACGCAAGAAGGAGGAACCCACCAAAAACACTCAGCAGTCTAATCAGCTACCAAAATACGAGAGAGTGAAAGAATTATGCCAGCAAGCAAAATACCAGACAGCCTGTGAACAACCAGGACAGGTGAGCCACAAGCAATTGCAGTCTTCTTGGTGCCAAGGAGAAAAGCATATTTTCACTATGGGTCAAAAGAATTCAAAGAATACTCATTTGGAAGGTATCTAAAAGACTATTCTTCTCAATACCTTCAGAGAAAAGGAAACCAGGCACAATTTAAGGTGTTGGAGGGCTGGCCCATTGTTTGCTGTCTCAGAACAGGGCTTATGGTAACACTCCCATGCTCAAACATGAGATAACTACTTTTAATTTGATTCAACGTATAGCTCAATATGCAAGATAATTAAATGATAATTATAAATAAGGGAGATAACCTTTTTGAGCAGTGAAAGCTTGTACTCACTGGGCTAATTCAGAGCTACTGAAGCAAGCTGGCTAGTCCTATGGTTACCATGATTTCATTTGCTGGGATAAAGTGGGCAACACACTTGGTAATCATCACACTTTATTACTTATTGGACCACCTTTAGTAGAAGGGCCCCTTGCTCAGACACACTTCCCATTTAAGGTCACAGTAAGGATTCAAGCAGTGATACCATACCAAAGCCTTGCTTTTTCCTCTTATAGACTCTATGATTTCAGTATAACTCCTGACACAGATATAAAGGTCTAGTTGCCTGATCATAAAACCTGAAGTTACTACACCACTAACTGCTATGCTTACACCTGCAGCTCTGTAGTGTGTACACAGGGAGGAAGCTAAATTAAGAAAAAGTCTCCAGTTCTCTTCAATCCACTCTGAATTAATACCTATGGTAACATATGAAGATGAATTTACTGGGAGATGTGTAATGGAGCTGTATGCCTTCCCACTGACACTACCTACAACCAGGCATATGCTGGGGGCTCCAGGCAGTGGCTCATGACTGCCCTGGCATCCTCCCCCTCCATCCCCATCCCCACACACCTCCCGCTGGAGTGTGAGCTGATTTCTCCCAGGCAGGCGCTTGCTCCTTTCCCTCAGATGTTTGCTCAGACCACTGCAGCCAGCTGTAAACCTGGCGCTGAAATATTGGTAAACTGTTTTGAACAGGGACATAAAGCATTCACTGTGCTCCACTCCCATCTGCAGCCACCCATGGTGCTTCACTCAGGGCAGGTAGAGCTCTTCACAGCAAGGGTGAGGGTGGTGGGGAGAGCTTGCTCACCTAGAGAAATGCTCTGTCCCTACCTTTTCCCTTTTCATTCATTCAAGTATAGTGTTACAGTGAATCTCAGTTAATCCCAGATTGGACTGGAATATGTTTTGGCTGAGGTCAGGTCCTCTGCCACAGCTCTCACCTCACACATGCTCCTTAAATGAAGCCACTTTTAAAGGAATATACACAACATCACAGTCTCACCCAAGGGCAAAGTTTTCAGGAGTTTAAGCACTGCCATTGTAAACAGAGATTAAATTTGAAAAACTGCATATTTTTGTAAAAACTAAAGGAGATCAATGGAGTCATTTAGACAGTTAGACGCTAAAATGTTTAGTTTTAAAATACCAAAATATTTTCTTTGCAGTTATTTCTTAAATTTATTACCTCTTATGCCAAAACCCAGGTTTTGGACAACTTTAGTTTTCCGCATGTGAATAAAAGAGGTTAAGTGTCCTGATTATACATCATACCTGAAGCAGCAGGAAACACTGCTCACAGACCTGTTCCCAGCCACTGTGGTAGACTTGTCTTTCCATCCCATATTGGTGAATCCTGTTTGATCAAAGGAAGGTGAATGCCTTGAGCCAGCAAGGAGCTTATGAGAGCCATGGTGTTTGGTAGTGGCTCATGCAGCTACAGACTCCCATTGAGGCCCTTTAAGAGCAGAAGATGCAATTAGAGCCCAGCAGCCATCCCTCACAGCTGAATGAAGGACAGGGCTGAACTGATCTCTCTAAGACCAATTTTCAGACCCAGTAGCTGGTATTCATTAATTATTTTTTTAACACAAAGAGATCAAAGTTGCCCCTGATACTTCTAACATCCTGAAGGATTCCTGCAGGGATGCTGAAGTTAAATGTGTCTACAGAAACCTTCTGTCAGACAGAGCATCATGAGGGGTGATAATGCATCCTCTGGATTTGTTCAACCCATGGCGAATGGAGCCACTTCTCCTGCCCTATTTCCTCCTGCACCAGCCCTGAGAAGCAAGAGTAGTTTCTTTCTCAGGGATGCAGTACATGAGGTGCTCACAGGGAAGTCAAAGTAGAATAGGCCAGGTTGGATGGGACTTTGAGCAACCCGCTCTAGTGGAAGGCCCATGGCAGTGGGTTGGAAGTAGATGACCTTGAAGGTCCCTTCCAATCCAAACCATTCTGTGAGTCTATGATTCTGTGAATAGGAAGGGTGTGAATTTAAAGTGCAACACTGGGATAACATGAACTTCAGTGAGGCATTGCAGTGTGAAATAAGTGTCCACAGGATTTTTTCCATGTAAAAAAAGTTCTTTAAAAAAAAGTATAGTTTAATAAGCCAAATAATTTTACTTTAGCCCAGATAATTTCCAGTGTGTAATGAGGCATGATCGTTTACTATGATGTTCCTCCAGCACATTTCTCCTAGTCATTTTGCACTTCTTGAAAAAGAGAAAGAGGAAGTACTATTTTGTGGGTCTTAAGTTAATTTTATCTTATGAGATTAGTTTCTTTAATTTCAATTGCGTAGATGAATATATAGAAATCTTCATTTTAATTATGATGGCTTATAATACTTCCTACATTTGCTCTAACCAGTTGCAATTAACATCACTGAAATTAAAACAGCCTTGACAGAATGAGTGATTGCTGACAGATTTTTAAATAGTGAAATTACTGGTCTGTGGGAAGTAGCTGCTAAATACATGGAACTACAGTTAAGCATTTGGGGAATTAATACAATGTACTGTTTAGTACATCTAGAGCTTGGTCTGCAATTTAATTTACTTTGGTCAATGTCTAGTATATATAGTTGAAATGGAGGACACAAATGGAAGTTGAAAAAGAAGAAAATTTCTTTTTCCTGTATTAAAATGAGATGTGATCCTGAGACCAACGAGTTTTAAAATCTCCAAGGATGTGGTACTCATAATTGCTTCAACTCATTTTCTATTTAATACATAATTTCTAAATAAATTTAAAAAAAAAAAAAAAAGAGAGAGAGATAAAAAACAAACCTGCTGGCATAGCAAAGACATTTTTAAATTAAAGGTTTTAAAATTTAATTTGTCTGTGGAAATATTAAACCTCTCTATAATTGCTATCATAATTCCGTAATTTTGTAAGCTCTAAATGGCTGTTTGCCAAAAAGATATGGGAAATTTAGATTATGGATTACGTTTAGCTTCAAATCAGCAAGGCCTTGAATGACCAGAATGACTAAATAAATAAAGTTTTGTTCATTAAGAAAAAGTAGGTATAAAATGCATATGTAAAGCTGAGTTAAACTATTTTCACTCTTTTGGTTTTGTTTTATGTACCTTTTTTAGCACTATTGACAGATTTCTTCACTTCCATTGCAGAGCACTCTCTCCTAGCTATTTTTCCACAATCCCCATTACAAAAGGACAGTTTCTCAAAGTTCACTCCCCTCCATGAGAACATATCAGAAATGAGATGCACACAACCGCATGGAAATGTTCACTTTTGAGTTATGTTTAAGCAGTCATTAACTTGGGCCAGTAGTGAGTCCTCGTGGAGGTGAGGACCGTGCCTGCTGAGCTGCATTAGCAGGAGAACAGCTAACAGGTCATGGGAAGTGAGTACTCGCCTCTTCTTGGTGCCTGTGGGCTGCAGCTGGAGTGCTGCATTCGAGTCGGGACCTCCGTTAGCAGAGGGACTTTGGTAAGTCTGGTGGAGGACCTCAGAGGTGGTGAGGAAGTACTGAGGTGAGGCAGAGCTTTGTTTAGCCAGCAGAACATAAGGCAAAAGAGGAATCTAATTGCTTCCTTCAACTAATGGCTAATTAGAGAGAAGACAGAGCCAAGCACTTCTTGAAAGTGCACAGCAAAAAGGGTGTCAGCAACAGACAAGTAGCAGCAAGGGGAAGTCTGACAAGGTGTGTGGAAAAAGAAAAGTTACCATAAGAGTGATTAGGCACTGGAGCCCAAAGAGGCTGTGGAATGTCCATCCAGGGATATTTTCAAACCTAATAATGTTGTTCCTACTTTGAGGAGAAGCTGGTCTAAACGACCTCCAGATGTTCCTTCCAGCAATTGCACATGCTCTTAATTTTTGCTTGCTTAATACCTGAGCTTGAGGATTTCACGTTTTCTTCTTCCCCCTCTGCTTCATAACTTGGGAAGTGCTATTAGTTTTGTCCATCTTGTGAGTTATAGGTCACCTGCCCATGTTGTATTTGCTTACAGACTAGATTTCAGCTCCCGCCCTAACCCAGCTGTTGACCTGCGCTCACCCTCATCACAGCCAGTCCCATCACACCTAGGCCAGGTTCACTCCCCTTGCAAAGGGAGCAGCAGGAGGGTGAGTTCTCTGCTCAGCTCTGGACTTTGGGGCAGGGTAGAAGTTTCCTTTGCAGTCCCTCCTTCGCGTAGCAGAGAGTGCTCTAGAAATAATTATGAGGAGTTTTCCTTCATTGTTTATATGCCAAATTTGTCGCCAGTTTATGTAGTGTAACTTACTGAGGTCACCTGATTGAGCCCTGTTGGTTTAGTAGTGACTATTGATGGGGTTTAACATTTAAATTGTTTGCAGGGTTTTTTTATGTTTCAGTGGCACATTTTTCCCCTCTAAGCCTTATGGTAATAAGCTACACAGTATGGAAATATCTACTCATCTGTAACATTGCTTCCTTCCCTGTCATTTTAAAATGGGAAACAACTGATGCAAAGTTTTCACTAAAACTTCTTTAATTTTCCAGTAGAGCAGAAATAATAGCATGTGAACAAATGTTTCTCTGGATTAGTGCAACCTTATCATGACACAAATCTCCTCTCAGATTTCCACTGAAATAACCTAAAATGAGAATATATGTTAGTTCAGGAGACTCAGAGGCAAGCTGCTCTTAAATCTTCTGGCAATTATTTTTGTTGAACTCACTCCATTTTCTCACCCATGAAATTTTTCTGGATACTTAGCAAATATCAAACAAAAGTGTGTTAACTGTGTTTTCATTTATACTTTTTATTTCTCTTTTCACTTACATAAACATGGAACTAATGAGTTAATTCGTAAGTATCTATTCTTTTTCTCTCTACTAGTCTGAGTCATAAAAGATTTCCCTGAGGCATAATTTTGACTTCTGGGACTTAATGCTGTTTCTCAGATTGCAGTTACTTTTTGAGCTCTTGTGACTGATAGACCGGGTTCCTCCAGTGTACTGTTCAAGCCATAGCCAAACATGCGTTTTTATCCTCTTACAAAAACTACACAACCCACAACTTTATTTTAAAATTTTCCCAACAGGGAAAAAAAAAAAAAAAACCAAAACAACCCACCCAAAATGGGGACTATGAAGCTTTGTGTTTAACATTTCAGCTCTTAGGCTGGATGACTCAGAAACCAAACCCAGACACAGGTCTGTTTATTTTATGGGCATACATCTCCTACCATCTGCTCAGCACTACCTGCCAGTTTCTGAACAGCAAAGGTCTAAAATTTGTAAAGATCTGTGGTCTGCTGCCAGCTCCAACAAGCACTGACAGTGGGCAGAATGGAAAAATGTGTCATGCTGCCTATGTTTGTATGACATGCATGCCATGAACACAAACTGAACGAGACAGGTATAATGTCATAGCTGCTGGCCTTCCTCGTGCTCTTTTTTTATCCACCTCAGCTTTAGAGATGCAAAATACTGTGTTTCCTCCTGAGGAAGTGTATCCCCAAAACTCTCTAAAGAAATAATGTTCCATCTGACAAATATGCCTGAAAACGGTACAATGAGATTGTAGTGAATTAGGTCTCAATATATTTTACAGTGATTTAAGGCTTTACAGGTAGTCACTGGAGACATGTTGCTGAATCCACGCATCAGCTCTGTGGTAAATGTGCAAGATTCTTCTGGCTCTGATCCAAAGAGCAGATTATGTCATTTGTACATACCTCTTTTTTCTCACATATCCTTCATCATTTAAAAATCTAGTGTAAGGATGTAAGTTTATTGTTCATATTTATCACATTATCATATCAGCATTCATTTGAAAGCATGTCTATTTGTAATGCTAAAACAACACTTGCCATCAATCAGCTTACAGACAATATTGTAAAGGAAATTAGAATGGGGCTTATTAGGTGTAGTCTGGTTTGGCTCAAGTATCTATGTTCTCATAAAACAAATATCACAGACCATACATTTGTGAAGGTCAGCTTTATGACCAGCTGTGGAGTATGAATAAAAACACATAAGCTGGTAATAGCTGGCCAGAAGTGTGAGATGGCTGGCCAGCCACTGACAGCCAGACCCCAAGCACCCACTAAAACCTAACTAAAATTACGATATAGCATATAAACATCACTCAGATCCTCCCAGTTTCAGAACAACCTCCTGACGCTTGCAGGATTCAAAAGGCACTGGTGGTCAACTGTTTTTACCAGAACATCAGTTCAAAGCTGGCTCTTCTTTGCCATCTGCCCACTGATACCACCTATTCTTAGACATCATTTAGCAGGCCATCTATACAGAGACTTAACTGGAAGCATATGTGTTTGGGACCAGTCGTGCTTAAATCTAAGTGCATATTTCAGTGCTTTCACGAGCAGCTCTTGCAGCTATTGCTCACTTTAGGTGCTGCAGAGTCATCCCTCATAGTTGACAGAAACATGCCTGCAACTTAGTTGCTCAGGAATTCATAGGAATTGCCAGAATTATGATATCCCTTGTTAAAATACCACTCTGTGTATGTCTTAAAACAAAAAATGAAGATAAGGCCCTTTATCTCTTAAAATAATTCTTCAAAGCATGGCATTTCATATTTCAGCCTAAATATTTCACATTTCAGCCTAAATATTTAAATTTCCTATTGAACAGAAGGCAGCTCTTTCCAGATTTGACAATTTTTCAAATTTAAGCAATTCTTAATCTGAAGTACCAGCTCCATTCTGGATAAAATCCAGAAAAATTCCAGTCTGGGAAGATCACTGGATTCATTGGATGCACAACTGTGTTCACATTTTTACCACTATCTTGTCAATGTTCTCTAACATAAATGGTAAAATGGTACCTTTAAAAACAAATCTGTGTACCAAAAATGTTTAGACAGAAAACATAGGTTACACAAGAATAATTTTTAGCACTTTCTGTAGTACTCCTTTCTCTTCTTACATGGTTTCCATTTTAAAGTATCCAGTGAAATATAATATAAACTAAGTTCTTTTTTTTTTTTTTTTTTGCAAATTAAATGCATATATATATAAAATATATATAACCAAATAGTAATGGATTATTACTGGTATTGCTATTTATAACTGAAAGGCTAAATTTATCCTTTGCATTGGCTCCTATTTGTTTGCACCCGAGATGGTAACTAAAGCCTGTTGATGTTGAGTTGTAACTTCAGACAAGCTAACAGATTTGGTGGAGAATGCTATGAAGGTGAAATATTTGATGCCTTGACTTAAGTGCCTACACTTTTAGAGCTGACAATGCAGCCTATGCATTTTTTATAGCTCTAGAACTGCTATAACTGTGACACTTAAATCTTGTCTGTGCATCAAGAATGAAAAAAATGTGTAGTCCTCCTAGGCTGTTTTCTCTTTCTTCTATTTCTTAAACACTGCAGCTCAAAATCAGCAATTTTCATGGTTATTTCTGTTATACAGTGATTAATTTCTTCATTCTTCTTTCCTCCAGTTCTGTAATTTAACTGTGCATTTAACTGGATGTATTTCTAAAGACTGCCATACTTTTCTCCTTTTATTACATCAGTTTTTATGGGAAAAATTCCTTCCTTATCTGTTGAACCACCAACCATTGCACTTTTCGGGAACACTTCGGGATAAGGCTGTATATAAATAGCCATCTTTGAATATATTCACATCAGTAGACTCTGGAGATGTGCACTATTCAATAGAACATGGTCCAGTTATGAGGGAGTGGTGCAAAAATTGGGATCTGCCCTTGTAGGCAGTGTCAACACAGTTCTAAAATGAAGAAGGAGATTTTTTTTCCACAAAAATGCAGCAATTCTAAATCCACTGAGCTAACCTGGCACACCAGCCCTGCTAAACAGCTGCACTCTTGTGCAGTGTTCAAATACTGCTGAGATGCAGCAACACAAATTAATATTTCCAGTAGCATTTAGGAGCCTCAGTCAGGATCATGGTTTGTGACTGCTCTATGGGAGTGTATAGAGGACGTGGCCTTAGCCCATAAACATTTCTCAGTATTCGGGTCAGCAGAAGTAAACTATGCTATTTACCATAGCCAAATAATTATAGGGCACTTTTCAATGTGCTGTGTGACATGGCCTCTTTGAATGGCACAGAGAAAGCAAAAACAGGACTCGGTTCTTACTGCAGTATCACAGCCCAACACCAGACTCCCTTACCAGTATTATCTCATCAGGTCCCCTGACACTCCCTCAGATCTGGTTACTGCTAATAGAGGAAAATGGTACAAACATACACAGCCCACAATGGTATTTTCATCTAAACTGTTTTACAATTTAGATCATGCCTTTCAAAACAGGAAAAAAGGGAAATGAGATCTTGAGGACATGTTTAAATTCATGAAGTCTTCCTTTTCATATCTTAACATTCCCTAGGCTGAGCAATAATACTCAAAGTCAGACATACATTACAAAACTGAAAAAGCACCTGTAAAAATATTGTGGCTATATTTCTGGTTGTGTGTTTTTCAGGGTTTCATAGCTTTGTGATAAAATCTGACAAGATGTTCAATGCTGAAGTGTCTACTGCAAATACCCAGTAATTACATTTCGTAGAAACTCTTAGCTTGCTTACTTTTAAGACACCTTTCATGAACTAATTATCTTCCCCTAATTATCTTCCCCTGTATATAAGGGGACAGCAACTCTCTCAAAGCTGTCACGACCTATTAACTAAACCAAGTTGATTTGAAATCCTGCTAAAGTAGATATTTACAGCGCAGCACATCACAATGATTCATGCCAAATGTATATTTTATGTCTTAATTATATTCAGTAATGAAATAGACTTACTAAATTTTAAGGCTATACACAAACTGATTACTATCAGAAAACTGAGACCCAAGGTAGTTATGAGGTCATTTGCTGTTGTCTTGTTCGTGTAACAGTAAGTTGCAACTGGAAGTATGCCAGTAGCAAGGCAATGCAAAGCAACCAGGTGCAAACGGTACCATTTTAATGAGCTGATTTGCTCCTCTTTGCCTTTGAAGTGACTTTATAAGGACAAACTTTTATCCACAGAAGAAAATGCGTCACGAGGTTGACATCATCCAAGGAAAAGCTCCGGCTGCAGTCCTGCTGCAGGCTGATGCTTGCCTCCCCATGGAGGGGCAGGTGCGTGTACATATGTGTTTGAGCTTCAGGCTTGACAGATTAAAGCATCCTGAGCTTCTGAATGACAGGATAGGATAGGATAGGATAGGATAGGATAGGATAGGATAGGATAGGATAGGATAGGATAGGATAGGATAGGAGTGGTGTGGGGCAGAGCAGAAATAATAGTTCTGTTGGAAGGGACATAAAACAGTCATCTAGTCCAACTGTCTGATCACTTCAGGGCTGACCAGCAGTTAAAGTCTGTTATTAAGGGCACTGTCCAAATGCCTCTTAAACACTGGCAGGCTTGGGGTATGTGGCATTGACCACTTCTGTGGGAAGCCTGTTCCAGTGTTTGACCATTCTCTTAATAAAGAAATGCTTCCTAATGTCCAGTCTAAACTTCCCTTAGCACAACTTTGAACTGTTCCCTTGTCCTATCACTGGATCCCAGGGAGAAGAAATCTGCACCTCCCTCTCCACTTCCGCTCCTTAGGAAGCTGTAGAGAGCAATGAGGTTGTCCCTTTGACTCTTTTTCTCAAACTAGACAAATCCAAAGTCTTTGTCCACTTCTCAGAGATGCTTAGTCCTTTTACACATTAGCATCTCCTGAGCTGCCTCTGCTGTTTTCTGCCAGGGGCAGGGGGGAAGAGGGGTATCTTCTTCTATGTTTTGCTTGCCCTCTGAAGTTAAATTGAGGCAGAAGGAAAAATGAAGGTGGGGCACTGAGGTGAGAGGGAAATAGTTGCTGGAGGGTAGGTGGTGAAATAAGATGAAAGAAGGACACGATGAGTCAATGACAGGGAAAAGGCTGACACAGGTTAAGTTTCACAACATGACTGAAATGATATAGCAGCTTTTTGCAGCCAAATGGCAGGGTCATGCTTTTTCTCCACTGTTGTTTTGGTTTTTTAACTCTTAGTTAGTTCCCTTTTCTCTTATTGAGGAGAGAATAAATCAGTGCAGTCAACACGCAGCCAGAAGCAAGAACTATCCCGTATTCCTATGGCAACAGTGAATTGTTAGATGGGCTTAGGTATCTTGTGAAACATCACCGTCAGAAGGAAAATAAGAAAACATATACAAATTAAAATTTAATGAAGACATATTTAGTTGTGTATGTGCCAATGTTTTTTTTAATTGATGGAGAAATGGGGACCCAGAAATCAAACTTAATAGTCCTGGACATTAAACAATATTTTGGTATTCATAGTGGCAAGGAAGGTAGAAAACAGGGGAGGGGAAGGGGCAGTGCATCAACCAGAACTTTCTTTTATGTGCATTAATGCATTTTATAGATTTAAAGATGAGCAGAAGGACCATTATAACTTACTGCATAATGCATGCTCGATGCCTGATTGCACTGGCATGGGCAAAGATTCAGGAAAGTTAGTCTAAAAATTCCGTCTTAGAACTCTGAAGCATCTTTATAATGACATCTTTTAAAGTAAAATAAAAAAAAAAAAAAAAAGGAAAAAAAAAGAGTAACTGAATCGCTGAATCCCTGTTTTAAATAGAGAACTATTATTGGCTTGTACAAGACACAGAGAGTCTTGTTTCAATGTTAGTCATAATACTGTTGAAAATGATCTAAATGGCTACTGAAGCCACTCCTGGAACCTCTTGCTATAATTAGTTAGACAAAGAGAATACTTATTTTACTTTAAAATGGTGCTTTTGAGACTCATTAAAAACTAGTGCCATATGTTTACAAATGTAACATGTACCTAATAAACACAGGAAATATAGTGGTGCAGTCAGTTCTTATCCTGTAACAATCTTTTGCTGTGGTAGGAAGAGTGCATATGCTGTTGCAGAATAAAATCCTGCAAAGTGTTATAGCTCTCTGGCCCCTTTGCTTGTAGAAAGTCACCCTGTCACTTGTAGGTGTATGTTTACACTGAAAGTCCAGGCACGAGTGTGATTTCTCAGGCAGCCATCAGACTTGTGCTAGTCTATGGCCTTTTACACATGGTTTACTGTTCTGAGATCAATCATGCCAATCCACAGGCAGCCCTGGATCCGTCTTTTAACTCAGCCCACATGTTAGGACAGAGAGTGCTCTCACAGTGCTGCTGTTCAGGGCCACATCAGCTCACTCCTTGGGTTATCAGGTCAGCAAATATACCTGCAGCTTAGTTTTTTTCTTCCTTCCTCAGGCAGCTTGACAGCACCCCTGAAACAGTCCAGAACAGCCCTTAGTTAATAGAAGAGACTTACTGAAATGTGTATGCTCCGATATTAGCATACATTTTCAAAAATTAAGTTGAGGACTCCATTAGGGCCAGTGTCTAGCTGTCTGGCTATTATTAATGGGGCACAAGAAAGCTACGATATTCAGTCATGGGAACCAAAAAATGACACATTGTAGGGAAAGAGCCAAAACTGCAACTAGAAGTTTTCAGTTATCAGTAACATTACTGAGTTTTGTTCTTTACACGCTCCAGCCGAACTTAAGTGCTTTGTATGCAGACTGTGGTCATTTAGGCTAAAGATGTGAACAAAAGTGAACAAAACTCACTGAATAATAGTCATCTATAGTTGTGCTAAAATTATAAATAAGTATAGCTATTTCTAGTTCTCTGTTTCATTATCCAGGCTACAACTGACTTAGAAACTTCACAGGCTGCTTAGCTTGTGTAAGGTATTATGAGTGCTGTATATGGCAAGCTCTGGGTGCAGTCAAAGGAGCTCTGGACTGTCAGCACCTAGCCATGTTTTTAAAAAAACTCTATTCAGCTTCTTGAAGGGAGTTCAATATGGAAAGGAAATGAAAGTTCCAGTTGCTTTTAATTTGAAATGTTAAGACAGTGGGATCCACTGGAAAAATCCACCTGGAATCTTCCATCTGGTTCAGTGGTGTTGATAATCGAGTCAGACAGATACTGTGCAGACAAGCTGAAAAAGCTCTGTTTCATCTCTCTTCCACGGTTGCTCTGATATTCAGCATGTGTCCAATGCCTTTTACAGGTAGTCCTTCCTGACCACACCTTTTCTTCCCAAGTCTGATACGAATCTCAAGACTTTGGTATACAAAAGAGTTTATTCAAGTTAATTTATTTGTTCACCATCCCTAAGGTTTTCATCTCGCACCAGCTGGGCATAGGGAGGCTGGCTGAGGGCATCGTGCTCTCAGGCTTTTCCTTTCTCACGTGAAAAATAAAGAGCTAGCAATGTTTGCAAGTGTGAGTGTCATGGTTTGCAGGGGTATGTCTTAGGGTGCAGGTCCTAATTCTGGCCACTGAAAAGGTAAAAAATTACATGCTGTTAGCGGTTTGTGTATTTTTCTACAAATCACACCCACAAATTGCTCTTCTCTTTCCAAGGAGCTCTACAATTAAACCGGTTCTTCTTCATCTGTGGAGATTTTTAATTTTGCCCTCAACTGTGCTAGAAATTCCAAGTCACAGAACAAAGAAAAAGGTTGTTTTTTCAAAGAAATAAAAGAGTTGGTGAAAACAGCCCTGACAGCTGTCCTCCCTGGCTCAGTAAATTAAGACTTTTTACTTGCTCCTTTCAGGGATGTGTTTAGTCTAGATACTCTGATTTATATATCTTTTTTTTTGGCTCAGTTGTATTTTCTTATGCAGATTTGCAGTGATTTCGTTCAAGCTTATGTTTGCCCAGCATGAGAGAGATGTTGAGAAGAATATGAGTGAATTTAGTCCTTAAAATTTAGCTTCTCTTCTCAGTTTGTGATTTAAGGGACTGCTTAATTTTTAAAGAAAATTGCCTGTCTTGTTTTATAATCCACCCGAAAGTAGCAGGGGTTTGGAAGGCTGCTGGGAAATCATCTTTGTTTCTTTCTCTCACAGAAGTGGCAGTGCACGGAGGATGCTTCTGGCAAACTTCGAATTCACAAGTGTAAGGTATCTAGTGACATACTTGCCATCCGAAAAAGGACCCGCAGCATTCATTCCCGGGGATACAACAGTAAAGACAAAGACTGCAACTGTGGAGACAGTGATTACCGGAACAGCAGGACCCAAAGAAAAAATCAAAGACAATTCCTGAGAAACCCTAATGCGCAAAGTAAGTGTTAATCTGATCTCTTGGACTTTGAGGCAAAGAGCAGGGGGAAATAGCTTATTGGTATACCCTCGTTTTCACCTTTGTGTCTAATGAATACTTCTGTAATTAGCAGGTTCTAAATAATTGCCTTGGTAATAACAATAGTACTTAGTAGTAGTAATAATAAGAAGTAGGAATAATAAGAAGAATATTTTCCTTTGGATCACAGAGAGGAATAGTGTTTAGGCTGGTGGTGGTGGTGGTGGTTGCGGTGGTGGAAGTAGTAATGATGATTGAGGTGGTGATGGCAATAATGGTGGTGGTGGTGGTGGCAGTGGTGCTGGTGGTGGTGCTAATGCTGCCAGTAGTGGTGGTGGTGGTGGTGGTAGTGATGGGCACTGTGGCAGCAGTGATGGTGGTGATGGCAACCCAGTGGCACTTGTGGGTGAATTGGTACCGTTGCATGTCAAGATGGCCAGTGCAAGAGGTTTCTTACATCGTTAACACTGAACTCACACGCTGCTCGGTGATACTCCAAAGACATCTTTTTCATGAAATACTGCAATGCTGCAGCTGCTTTTGCGCTGAAATACTGCTCAGCTGCAACTCTCCGGCGGGGACACGAGTGAGGTAGCAGTGTCCTCTAGTGGAGCATGAGCTGAATGGAATGTAAAAGCAGGTTTTGGGACAGGATTTATTTCTGCTAACGATTTCTACAAAATAAGCCTGTTTGAAAAAGCCATTATTTTAAATAGAACAAGTATTTTCTTCTACCTGCACAGTGGTGAAGTTCTGCAGATACAGCGATGCAACCAGACCCGGATTTCAGACTTTGTTCAAGAGCAGACTGTATTCTCCTGCTCTCTATATAGAATACTAGACTGGAAAATGAAATAAAGGCAGGTCTTTAAAACAGGAAGACAGTGAAGTCGTATGAGAAAGGCAAAATTTAAAAGATGCTGCACAGATGTCTGTGAAATGAGAAAATAATGTCAATATAATTCCAAATATTTCCTGATTTAAAGCCTCCCCCATTCTGGACGTGAACAGGAATCCCTGGCATTCTTGGTACATTCAACCACAATATTGTCTGTCTTGAGTTGCCTCATTGTTCAGACTAAATCATGCCTTGATATAATTTTTTCCATTTGTTTAGTATGATCTAAGGAACCTCGCAGCTTGTACAGGCAGACCTCTGCTGAAAAGTTTGCGTGTCACAGATTGACAGGGTGATTCTCACTCTCTGGAATGTTACCCCAAGTGATGTTTTCAAAGTACCTGAGGTCTTGGAAAGAGGTGTTGCCAGAGCACCAGTAAGGGCTGAATGAGGATTGCAACTGGGGAAAGTGACCTGGGGAGAGAAGGTAGAGAAAGAATAGAAAGTAACTGAATAAGGCACCAGAAAAAGTCTGTTTGTCATACTTTTCTCCTTTACAGCATTCTTACACCTCTTCCCTCCTCCTTCTCCCAATCTACCTTAGCACTCCTCTGAGTAGAGCAGGGAAAGACTCATGATGATGAGACATTGTTAAGGGAATGATGAGTTCAGGCCTCAGTTTTTAGATTATACTTGCATAAGTTGCTTATATTTTCTGCTCTTTCTCTTGATTCATAAGTACTATCATCAGAGGCTGTTAAAATGTCAGAAATTGTCCCATCTGATCCTGTGAATCTTTCTACATTATTTTATTAAAGCGATTAGATGAGAAAGATGCTTTGAAATGAGGGTCTTTCTCTTTAGGAAGATGAATGTCTTGACTGGAAAGCCTTTTTTTCACCTGACAGCAGGCAACCACTGAAACAGTTTAGGACAAGATGGTTTGAATGAGGAGTTGGATGAGGATTGCTATTTGCATTTTTTAAAGATTCCTTCAGGAAAGGCTCCGTGTGAGTCTCTCAAAGACACTAACATAAAAACTGAGGTAGAACTGGCACTACTGGCCAAAGGCAGTACTTTCTTACAGTTTCCATTTTATTCTGCTGCATGAATACTTACTATTAGGTGACAAAGGTGTAGTCAGCATAGATGTAACAATGGAAATGCCCTACAACTGATTTTTACAAGCAGTTATGCATTTCTAGGGCTCTGTGTGAGTATGTTTGCTAGGCAGAGCATGATTTGGTATGGGTATCAACTGTGGAGTTTAGAATCATAGAATCGTAGAATAGTTAGGGTTGGAAAGGACCTTAAGATCATCTAGTTCCAGCCCCCCTGCCATGGGCAGGGACAC
>JANRGW010036138.1:0-14157 GCA_024733675.1 Psilopsiagon aymara
TCCATCCCTGGCAGTGCTCAAGGCCAGGTTGGACATAGCCTTGGGTGGCATGGTTTAGTGTGAGGTGTCCCTGCCCACAGTAGGGGGTTGGAACTGGATGAGCTTAAGGTCCTTTCCAACCCTGACTATTCTATGATTCTATGATTCTATACGGTCTTCCCAAATGCTCAGTGCCAAGTGCCACTCCACTTCTAGACCACAGCACAGAACGAGGAAATGTGAGAGACTGAGAGATATCTGCTGGCTTCCATAAACAGCATGCAGTGTGAGATTTGTCTGATGGCAGCCCACTCAGTTATGCAGTGTAGGTAATGTCAATAGCTTTTGTATTTGATGCAGCTGCAAGCCATATTGCAACAGCCAAGTGCTGTTCTGAAGCAATCCTGGAGCTACTGGCCCCTTGCCTTCACATTCATAATTCCTGTCAGACCCAACACCTCCTCTCCTCCACACATTCTCCACCTTCTTGAATGCGAAACACCTTGAATTCTTTCTAGACAAGCTCAATTTCCTTTCCATAGCAGCCTCAGTATGAAAGTTACCTTCTTGGATTGCTATTAGTAGTGCAGTGTTTTGAGGTAATTGCATTAGATGGATGCCCTTCTTCTTCAGTTACTTCTTTGGTGGTTAAAAAACGTTAACTAACAAACCCAAAACTCAGTAGTTTTACTGAATGACTGAATATTTACAAGTATATTGCACTCTAAATTATTCCTCAGCTTTCAAGAGTAACTATTATAGTGTACATTAATGCATCACATTGAGCCCTTCCCCTGTATTAGATTCTAATGTAATGAGATCATTTTCTTCCTTCAAGAGCAGTATTTAGATCAAGATAGGAAAGAAAACACATTCCTTTCTTCTGGGGGTTATTCGGCATAAGTCTGTATTCTATTCTTACAACTGGTGATTAAATCACAGGTAGTTCAACTCAGCTAAGTGAACTGAAATCACACACAAAGTTGAACACAAGGAACACAACCAAGTGACGCTCAGCTACATTTAACGGTGCAACAATGGAAAACTCAATCCCAAAACCCCATAACCTTGCAAAACACACGGCGTTAAAACCAATATTACCATGGGAGACACAGGTGTGTATTAGCTGGAACAGACGGATTTACAGTCAAATGCCATTACATAGGAATGGTACTATTTCAGTTTGCATTTTGTGAAGGCCTATTATTTCATGGTTCAGAGCACACTGTCTCATTCTCTCAGACGTAAAACGTTACAAATAGCATTTGCAGGTGGGCATTTAAGATTTTAAATGAAAGTTCACTACAGAGCAGTAAAATGAAGATCTGAACACCTACAGAGAGAGTGGAAACAAGTACAGTACAACTACAATCAACTGACTCTAGCTATTAGACTACTCATTCAGGTTATAGAATTCTTTAGTAGAAAGACACTCCCTGAAAACAAACTCTCCTCCTCAGTGGAATGCATTAATGTGAGACTGCATGAGAAAACTACCAGTATTCTCTATGATGGCTAAAGACATGCCTGCTGAGCACTGAAGAACAGTCAAGAGTGAGTGCTGGGCTTTCATTCTGCAAGACCCTTTGTTTTCACCTATATAGGGCATAGCAATTGCTGGCAAGAGACTAGCCCCCTTAATTCTATATGTCCTGTCATACAGATGTGCCATAGTCTTATTTTCTAATCAATGCACAGTGATCTGGACAGTGCTCTGGAATGATGTAAACCCACATATTTGATACAGACTCACACTGAAGCCTAAAAGCCTCTCATTTAACCCTCCTTGTGTGCTTGTGAGTTCAACAGCAGCAGCCCAAATATTCAAACATCAGAAGCTTTTTGAGTTTTCAAGACTGATTTTTGCAGACCAAGTTGGCACAGTCATCATCTTACAGTTATCATCTGTCCTGAAACTGAATCTTCTGAGCCATTTCAGCACCAATTCCGAAGCTGTGCTTTGAAACGCAGATAACGTCCTTGACTAATGCTGCTGTGAACTAAAGTAAATTCAGATTCTGTCAGGGTGTTTTGAAATGCAGGATTTGACTCAGAACAGATTATCTTCCAACATTTAAACATTTCAGTCTTTTCTTGGATTTCATTGTCTTTCACTTGCTGTGATTTAATCCAGGAATAGTTAATGACTGGCTCCTTTCGAACTGCCCCTTCTGATGGCTTCTTTGCCACATCACTCACTATTCACTGTGTCACTTGTGAAACCATTAAAAACGTCTTTTGATCTCCTGGCCACATGCATTTCAATAACAGGGACCTCCTTCTGCTTGTTCCCCCACGCTGCATCTTACACCCAGACTTAAGCTAGTTTGCTGTAAAGAAAGAAGACTGTGAGGGACAGGAGGAATGGATTCTGACTTCACAGATCACACTGACAATTTGGAGCTCCAGCAGAGAGAAAAAAAATCATTACAGTTTGTGACAAAACAGTTTTGTTTCTTGCATTTCATGGGCTGTATGGGTTGCTGCCTTTCTCAAATTCCTTACAAATTCCGTGAGTATCTTCAGATTTTTCCCACAGCACATCCTGACTAGTTTTGCTGAAGTCTTCTACCAATAATGAGTAACTCTGACAAATCACAGTAGCATCTGAGGTATGTCCAAGATGCTACTTACAGTCTCCATGGAATTACTCTGTTGGTTTGTCACTTCTGACTTGACACTGTTTAAGGCCAAATTAAAGCAAGAAGACTAAATAGGGTTGGATACCAAAACACTCTAATCACAGGTATACATGGTTTTCTCAATTATACTACTTCCCTTTTCCTGGGATAGGCAATGCAGTTCAGGAAGAGGGTCTGGCAGGTCAGGGTAGAGGTACTAACAGTCCTGGTGCAGGGTTACCTCACGTTCTCCCTGTTCTCTTGGTACTGGATCACCCTAAATCACAGTGTGAGATGTTGGGGTCCCTTCAGATTATCTCAGGTTCTCCCTCTTTTCTGGCCCCCCTCTGAACTTTCTCTCCCGACATCTTTGCACCTCTCACCCTTGAGTCTTCCCCAAAATTCTGTTGTTTCCCCACTGAAAGAACTGGGCAGAGAACACGCCTTTGGTGACTGATGTATCCAAAGCACTCTGCTGTATTCTAACCTGCTGTTGTCACTGATGTTCACAGTCTGCTTGGACAGAAGAGTTCTGGACAGGCTTGCATTTCCCCATGATGTTGTATGTATAATTTGACTGTATGCTCGAGCACACAAACACTAATCAGTGTTCATTCTGTCTGGAACAAGGCATTGGTTGTATTTTCCACACTTCCATTAAAACACCGAGTCCCCTGATCATCCTCGTGGACTTCTCTGGACTCGTTCCTTAAGGAAAATCTTATTATGACTTGGGAAAATTCCTGTCCTTTCTCCTCACACTGGGAGCCAGAAAACCAGGATGCTTTAAATTCCTCCAGTTTAAAGGAGTTTGAGATGTGCTTTGAAATCAGAAATGTATTTCCTCTTCCTGTCTCAATTTCCATTATTCTGAATGGCCAACGCTACTCCAAAAATGTTTTCTATTTAACAGAAAAATTAACAGCAAACAGATCAAACACAGAATTTCAGAACTCAGAGTGTGTTTTTTTTCTTCCCTCACCAGTTGCTTCTGTGCCAGTGAAAAGAAAGGAAGTGGGGCCATCATGTTCTGAAGAAAGCCCAAACCACACCAATCATGCAGGTGTATGCATATGGGAAAGGAGAAGGAACATATGAGAGGAAACATGGTTCTCATTCCTTCTTGGGGTAAGCCCAAGAATGTTTCCTTCCCTGTGTGTGACAGCACACAGCCTTGGTGAACACAGTGACTCTCCCATGAACCTTCTGCAGCCCCTCTGCTGTCCCAACTGCATGGTTATTCAGAGTTGAACAAAGCAGAAGAATCTTCTGGAACCTCAGTTTATGTTAGTTTTCCCCAATACTGTACAACCCAGTGGAATGTAAGGCAGGTACATCTGAGCTCTGTAGAGCACCTGACTGCCTCCAGCACACTGCTGTCCCTGGCACAGCCCTCACTCCACAGCCATGCTCTTTGCTGGGGCCAAGACCTCAGTCCCCAAAGGAGCTCTCATTCCTGGCATATCTAAGGGAAGCAATTCCAACACTTAACAGAAGCAGAACCAACAGTTGGTTGTTTCTTCTCTTTTCTTCTACCAACAGGTCACTTTGAGCTGAATTAAAATGGGGCTTGTCATAAGAAATAGGCACTTTTGCTCTGCAGCCTCTAATTACTCAAAGCCATTAAGAAGCTCTTGGAGAATGGAAAAGCTGCAGTGCTATTTTTATTTCTCTTTTCCCTTGCTGGTAACCTACACAGCATCTGAGGCACTCTCTTTGTGCACACTGAGCTCGATCTGTAAAACAAAGTCTGCACAACATACTCCATCTAACGAAGCTGTTTGAGGTAAATAGCCCCCTGACACCCTTTGAGATTTGCTCTGCTCTTATTTCTTCTCCCTTTTAATTCCATCTCAGCAATTGCCAGCGCTCTGGATGAATGCAAGGCCTTTCCTCTTCAGAAGCTGATTGTAGCAAGACTTAGATTGCCACCCCTTTCGAAGAAAAATGCCACTTGACAGCTCTTTGGAATGAAGAGGGAGTTACGTGCAGGGGTGACACTGGCAGAAAGAGTTGGCTCTCTCTGTTTCTTCAAACTGCATAATGAATGAAATGGTGAACAGAAGAGAGGATGTAGGGCTGGCAATACGTATTAGTTGAAGGGCTTTTTGAAGCCATCTGTCCACCGGCTTTAGCCACTACTGAATGAAAATTGGTTCTGAAAGCAAAAGGGACAGACACTCTAATCTTCCAGCTCTTCATCCTCCACTGCAAGTCAAGCAAAGGCCCTCCAATGCTCAGGGGAGGAGTCCTTAGCTAAGGCAGGACTGCTCTGCAGTCATGGTAAAAGGTTATACTGACAGCACTTGTATCAGTTAGCAGCATTTATAAATGCTAAGTGCCAATAAGGACTGAAACAATCAAAGTCAGCTGCATCAAAATCAGCTGCCTAAAAAACCAGCTACCCCTCATATGCACTTCAGTGTGAATTAACAGAAATCAAACAAAAGAGAGCTTCAGCCTCTTTTAAGAACTAACCAGGCACAAGGCTCTTTTAAGAGCACCAGGCACAAGCCCTGACTTTCAGCCCCTCTCTTTAATCACTGAACCAAAACTGCCCTTTCATGGCTGACACTGCTGATGGTAGTTTTGGAGGTACCATTCTTAATGATTTATGTTACCTCTATTTCTGCACAGACTGAAGGGTAGAAAAATTCCCGTGTTGTGGGGATAATTTGTGGTATTTACTTTTCACACAACTTGGACCAAATAAAAAGCTTCCAAGTTGGTCAGTGCAAACCCGAGATTTGCTATGAGCACACAAACATTTTACTGCCAAACAGGAGTACAAATTGCAGACTTCACTCTCTACCATCAGAGTTGTGAGCAAACAGTAAGAAACAGAGATCATTTCACACACAACAGAAGACTCTGATGAAAGTCACCACACTTGAGATCCGCTTCCTACCCAACACTGCACTGTTGATTCAACACAAGCACAAAGGAGAATGAATCCATGTTTAAGCACTCACCCTGTATTACCAAATGTGGGAAAATGACGTGTTAATTTATGCAACAGGATCTGAAGAGCAATGTAAAAGGAAAGAAAACCATCCAGGCAAATGTCTTGGGTGCGCCCTGGCCTACTGGATCCGTGCACCTGGCAAATCAGCAAACTAAAGCAAACAAATGTGGGAAGTAAGTTCATGTTTCTGAAGAAAAGAAAATAAGACAATTTCCCTCGCCCCCATTCGAAGTTTGCATTATTGTACTTTCCCAGGGCTATTCCATGTTAGTTGTTACCATCATTCACAGCCGTTGTTTAGACAGCTTGAGCAGTGGCAACAGAAGTGAAGTAGATATTTATGCAGTTGAAACTATAGCATAGAAGTGCATCTTTGGTCCTCATTTCAGCAGGAAGAGGTTATACAGAGAGAGTTAAACCACATATAATATTAAGAGAAAAAGAAGTCCTTGAAATCTTTGTCCCCAGAATGCTGAGTTAAAACTGAGCACTCTCAGTAGTACCTCACTGTTTAGGTTTGCAAGATTTGCCATCTGGAGCCCAAAGACTTCATACAGAATTACAGCCTGGAGAAAAGGCTGTGGAGCTTCAGCCCTACCAACAGAACACTTTGCAATCAGCTTGCAAAGGTCCTATTTGTTAGTTATGACATGTATGTGTGTGTGGCAAGAAGGAGCAAGGTGACACTGGAAATGTTTATGCTCCTCTGTTAGAAAAGCAGTGAGAACCTGTGTGTAAATGATGTACCTGCAGGTCAGCTCTGGGATTCAGGACCTGGGAGCCACCTGCAGGGATCAACATGGTCCTGCTCAGGGGGTGTGCAAGCCAGAGGCAAAACTGGCAGGAGCCCCAAGGGAATCAAAAGTGGGACTCTGGTGGAAGATCGACTTATATCCCAGGGCCTGGAAAGCTGTGCTAAGGGCCCTGGCGAACCTGAGTGCAGACTTGGTATAAGAGCACAAAAAGAGAGAGAAACAGTAGATCTTTGGAGACCTAGTGCTAGCGAGGGAACTGCGCAGCTCAGGGCGCAGCAAACAGGAACAGCTAACAGATAGCAGCTTGCTATGGCCATTGCTATGTGTATTGCCAGTGATTAAAATACTCATCTGCCAAGCACAGCTCTGATGGAGAGCTTGCTCCTCGTTCAGAGCACCTCATAATCACCAGCCTTTTCAAAACAGTACACTGCAGAAAAAGAAAGGAAAAAGCCTGAAGGCAAAAGGTACCACTACCAATTCCATCACTGAAATGTTAGTCTGAGTGTGTGTGTAGTAGACTGTAACATACCACTGGGCAAAAATGGGCACTCCGACTTGTGTACTGCTTTCTCCCCTGCATTTAATTTAAGCAGGGCTGGACAGAACAGATTGAAGTGTAATATAATGAAAGACAGAGGATGTGCTTTGTCCAAATGGAAATGGAACTGGAACGGGCATATAAAATACAATGTGTATTCTTGTTTATGTGAAACGGGTATCTACAGACTGAAATGACTGAAAAGTATCCATATAGGTCTATTAAAACTGGAAAGAGAGAGGCAATTTGAAAATATCTGCTAGCAAGCTGATAAGGGAAGTGATGTGTCTGAATGTTGTTTTTGTTTAAAAGCAATCAAAAAGATAAGAACCAGAATCCTTGCAGAGATGTGTGGCCAGGCTCCATTACCAGCTGGACACAACTTACAAAACCCAACCCCTAACTAAAATGGCAAATTACTTACTTGGCAAATACAGAAACATAGCCCTGGCTTGTGCCAACTCCCAGTCCCAGCTCCACTGCGGCACCTGAACAAAGGCCTTTCATAGGCAGTGTAATTTAGGCTCCCCGAGTTAGTCAGGATGCTCAGGTGTATAGAGGGGCCTCATGGAGCACCAGACAGAGACAAATTCACATGGAGTAAGTGAAGCACTTTGCTGGCATGAGGACGTGGGTTCCGGAGCCTATTCCCAACACAGAAGACAATCACTGGCAGGTAATAAAGGAGGCATTTATGCGATATGTCAGCGGTTAGTGCAAAGCTTTAAAGAAATGAGATCATGTGGCAAGATAGCATTCTCTGCTTTCCCCTGGGGGAAGGAGCATTACTGTTATTACTATAAGCCATTGTTACCGCTACTTCTTTGAAATAAAAGGTGCCACAGGATCGTCAGCTGATACTTGTGCGATTGCAGCTATCATAAACTGCGGTTTCCAAGTGTTCGTCTGCAGTTACACTCTGCAGCTACCACACAAGTATGCAGCACGGACAGACAGCTCCCCAGGAGGACAAGCCTCCAACAACCTGCCAGTGAGACCGCTTTCCCCAGGCACGGCTTCACTCTGAGCTTGCACAAGGTAACCAAAGAACAGGTTGATACAACAAGTTCCACTTGACCTCTTGGCGTTGACAGTGGAGCTACAGCAATTCAGCCCAAGAAGGCCGAGAGAGACAACGCTTATCCAGTTCTCCATGTTCCGTTCACTAGACCTCATAAGACTAATTTTGTATATATTTTCTGTATTTCATATAGAAAAAAATCACTCTAAAATAACCTTCCATTTGAAAGGCAAAGCCAATGGCTTGTTGTAGTGGGCATGACAGGTACAGTCTGGATTCTGTTAAGATAAAATACCTTGAGCAAAACTGCCTTATTTAAATTTCTTATTACATGGAGAAAACATCATTTAATGAAAAGATGTAAATATTTGAACACCTGAATTTATTTGAAATCTCAAATTCATTTTTATGGTGTCCATCAACCAGCAATATCACAGCCATGGTATTCTTTTTCTTGAACTTTAAATGAAGTAAATATATCACAACAGTACTATAAAAATAAAACTAACAGATAACTGAAGAACAGATGAGCACCTTCTGAGACTGAACTGCTCTGTATCTATTCAAATGCTGGTTAAACCACTAAACACCGGGTGTCAAAAGCTAAGCCTGTCAGTACACCATGCAATAGTCACTCCAGCTACTATTTAATTATATTCAACTAATGGTAAGATGGCTTAACCATGATAAAAAGCATCAACCAAATTAAACAAAACAGTGTGAATGTTTGCATCTAACTATCAATGCTTTTATGACTGTCATTTTTATTGGTGACAACTAAGTTACATCATTTACTGAATAGAAAAGTTTTTGCCCCTGGATTCCAGGCCGTGAACCAATGAAGTAGGAGCAAGGTGCACTAGAGGAACTAGATTTACAAACTGGGAAAAGCTTGCTACTTATTTTCAACATAAGCATACAGAATTGAAGTGAGTATATAACAGCATCAGAGCTATACATTAGCATCAGAACACAGTTCCTTAAAAGGAAGTTTCCCCCAAGATCCCCATGCCAATTCAGTGAGAGTTTATGTTTGGTTCTTCAAATTCTTCTTCAAAGACGTTTCCAAAATCCTCCTTGGTGATGGCCTAGCTACCTGCCAGGCCTGCTCCCAGTGTCACTAAGAACATCCAGGATCACCCCAACTACAACAGCTTCATGCCTTCACCCATGAAAGTCAAACACAGAATAAAGGCAATATGGGCAGTCATTGTTTCATTTCTATTCAAAATACCCCCTTGCTGCTCTGAATTTTGGATGTCCCTGAGAGATGAGCAAAGAACATCCTACAGTCCAACAGCTCCTGAGCCAATTTCCTTACTTTCATTGGAGCAATCTGTTGCATGTGCAAGAATATTTCATGCAGTATGAGAACCTATGCCTGACTGATGAGCACAGTGGCCCCAGATGAACTAAAGCTGCAGAGAAAGGGGACTAAACCATCTATTTCCATCTGCTTATATGCTGTAGAATATTCCATACAGTAACACTCCATGGAATAAGTCAACAGACTTTTATGTATATTTTAACGCATTTTTCTAAGCACCCATGGTGACAGATTCCTCCCTGGACAGTTTAAAAATCCTAAGTCAGGTGTAAGTACATGGAAGGACTGAGTTGAACAGATAGAGACGTGTTTATGCCATGCTTCTGATTAACAGTGTAAATATTCTCAGTGTAAACGTACCTCCCAACTATTTTCAAAGTGGTATTTTATTACCAATCTCTCTGTAGAAGCAGCTGGAAAGAGGGTTCTAGAAGAAGACAGAATGAGCTGCTTGTGCTTAGAATGTGTTTCCCAAATCAAGGTGCAAAGGGGCTTACGGACAAAACAGTCAAGTTATGGATGGAAAGCAACACTGATGCTGGGTCAAAAAGATAAGTTTGGTTGAACACTTCAGTTGTTACATTACTAACTTGAAATTGAAGTGCTGGAGAAGACTACAGCATAATGGAAACACTTTAAAGAAAAAGGAAATTGAAGTGTATCTCCCTGCTGTGAGAAGGAGGGAGGGAGCAGCAGAAATACAAAGCATGAACAAAAGCATACAGGAAGAGACTGAATCAGCTGAGACTTGTGGAGTTATGTACAACATGAAATGGATAAGGAAGCTGAGGCAGTAAAAGGCACAGGCTCAACAGATACACCAGCACAGTAAGGCTGTAGTGTTGGATCCTGCTGGAGGAACATTTACAAGAGCCAAAAAATGAACTGTGAGTGAGGGATGGATCTGGCTGCCTGAGGGTGGGACTGTCGCAGCAGACCACTGGGAAAGTTTAAGGAGCAAGACAACCTCTCTACCTTGGACAGAGGAAAGGAAGCAATCAGCAAAGCTAACTCCTTCTGATAGTATAGCGGTGAAGGAAGATGATGCTGGAGGTAAAGCAGAGTTGGTGAGACAGGCTGTGAGAGGTGCAAAGGCAATGACATAAAACTCCATAGCAGTAAGAGAAGTGTAAGCACAAGCCAAGAACAGTTCTCCATCTGGTGGGAGGAAAGAAAGTTGAAAATGAACTAACAGGAAAAGTAGTGAGCTCTGCAGTCCAAACCAAACACTCTCTCCCTCTTTCACTGTCCTAATTTACAATCCTGTTATATTCCTTAGCAAATTTCAGGCTGCTTAATTTTTTTCATAGCGTCTTTAAAACACTGGTAGTATCATACAATATCTATGACATGAGAGGTTTTGACTGTACATATTTCCTGAGGTGTAGGGTGAGGCTCAGTACAGTCCTCACAGAGTTTGTACACAATGGGTTAATGACCTAGATGGTGTTCATTCCTCTTACTATCCCATCCATTAATTTGGGGGTTCTGCCACCATCCGCATGTACTCTATATCCACAATAAATTCAAAAGCTTAATGGACCCCCAGATACTCAGAGTGATGCTATAGATTAATGTTTATTTTGGAAAGCAATGAATTTCAGTGCACAGAAAACTTACATCTCTCTTCACCGAAAACCACTGCAGGTCCCATCAGGCAGCTCATAAGATTAAGCAAGCCAGTGGGATTTGGGATTTTATTTCTAGCTTGTGCTTAGCAACCAGATTGCTCTGCAAGCTTGAAAAGGAGATCCAGATTTTGTCCCCATTTATACGTGTACAATGGGCAGATGAGAAGAGTGAAGCAGCACAAGCTGAGCTGGTGGCAAAGCTCACCACCAAGTGTCATGTACCAACCCAGGAACAATCAAGAATGGCAGGACACAGGTTGTGTATGTGAGGCAGCAGGTAAGTGCAATCAACACACAATTGCTCCTAGTACACAGGGCTATCACAGTGTGGGTTTACTGACTCCTTCAAGCAATAACTACTTTAAATCTTGTGTTTCAGATAAGAAGCCTCTTGGATTGATGGCTGGTCTCAAACAAGCCAACCTCTGTTTTCAACGAGAAAGACCTATGACAAGGGAGAGAGCATAAAGACTGTGAAAAGAAAGAAAACCTGTAACTAAAAAGTAGTTTAGAGGCAAGATGCAAAGAGCCATACACCGTCAGACACGTGTGGGAAGTCCAGCGACTGAGAGGCATTATCAGCATCCAAGAGGATGCTGGTTGAATGCAATTATCTTCCAAGGAAAGATCATTAAGATAATAAGGGCACATCTTATGCATGCGACAGTGAGCAGACATGTATGATCATAGCAGCCTTCCAGTACCTGAAGGGGGCCTACAGGGTTGCTGAAGAGGGACTCTTCATCAGGGACTGTAGTGATAGGACAAGGGCTGATGGGTTCAAACTGGAACAGGAGAAGTTCAGGCTGGATATAAGGAAGAAGTTCTTCCCTATGAGGGTGGTGAGGCTTTGGCACAGGGTGCCCAGGGAAGTGGTAAATGCTCCATCGCTGGTGGTGTTCAAGGCCAGGTTGGACAGAGCCTTGGGTGACATGGTGTGAGGTGTCCCTGCCCACAGTAGGGGCTTGGAACTGGATGATCTTTAGGTCCTTTCCAACCCAAACCATTCCATGATTCTATGATATAAGACAAAATTGCCAGTAGCTCAGAAAAGCATATTTTGCCAGTTTCCCACCCCATTTTGCACAAACTAGACATTACAAAAGCACCATGCAAGCTTAGCAGAAAGCTAACACTGGTCTCATCCAACATGAATCCTGACAGTAGGATAATAAGGAATTGTCTCATGACACCACCCTATGATTGTGTTTCAAGGACCAGTGTTGCTATAGTCCTCCAAGTTACCTGTCTTTCTGCTTTGGAATCCTTCTTTGTTAAAACAGCAGGGGCTGACAGAGTCTTTTCTGACTCTGATAGTGGGAAGCTAACATGGACTCCAATGTGGGAGACTCCTCCTCGTCTCCTACAGCAGAGTAACTGACCTTGGTTTTCATTATGTTTTCAGCCTGTGACATATAACTCACTTTGTGGTTAATTATCTTGCACTGGAGTCCACGACAGTGGTTTGATTGTGGAGCTATTGTGGGTATAACCAGATCCATTAGAGTCTCACTGAGTATGGGAGCAGAACTAAGCTCAAGAATTTACCAACTCACTCAGTGTAATTACTGTCAGCATTAGGCAGGCAGGTATGGAAGCAGGAAGAGAAAGACCATTTTCTTTCCTTCCCTGGAAAGTGCCTGGTTACAAATGGATGGCAGTGCTAAGGTGAGAACAACCTGAATTCCTGTGTAAGGAGATAGGATTCTGTAGGTTCCCAGTCTTCAATCTTCCCTTCGTGTTTGCAACTTAGTAAATACCTGAGGTAACCTGCAAGTTATTAGTAGACAGTTTAAGAGCTGGGTTTTGGGGGTCCTTTTGAAGAGGTGGATAATTAAGGATATGTTGTTTCAGGAAGGTGATGAGAAATAATAGGAAAAGTGGTAAGAAGCAGCAAAGGATGCAATGGAAAGAATTGAAAGGTATTTATGAAGCAGGAATTGCCACATTGCAGGCAAGTCTTGGCACAGAAGCCATAACAATTAGGGATAATTCTAACTGCATTTCAGATACAGTGAAAACAGCTATTGACATACTTATTAGATAGGGTTGAAGTACAATTCCATGCAGAAAATAAGCAACCTCTGCTGAACAGCAGGTTCCTTTGTAAACATCCTTAGCCATCACCTGGGCAACATTCAGAGGACCCAGGCAGAAGCTGATACTGCTGCTTGATAGAACTAAGTAGCCAAGCTGCAGCCAGGGTGGCAAGCAGCCCTGGGGTGGCAGCTCTGAGGCCCTGACCCCTCTGCAGGCACCACTTGCTCTAGAAGGAGTCGAAGTCAGAAATAGTCTGGCTGGAGCCGAAGCCGGAGCTGTCCATGGCAGAGGCAGGAGCCCTGGGCGCAGCTGCCCGCACTCAGAGCTATGGACTTAGCCTCTGTTCCCAGCAACACCCCACTGTTTCCTCAAGCACACACAGTAAACACCACAGGTTTCTGGTAGGAAAGAAGCTGCTGGGTTTCACCCTGCAGTGCCCAATGAGAACAGCTGCCCTGCAAGGTGTTCAGTACCAGCGCACAGTCTCTTGTGTGTCCCAGAAAGTGAATGGCTTCTGAAACCAGCCGGGATAATGATGCTGCTGGGAGTTGTTGCTGTTATTAAAGACTATAAAATTCCAAAATACATATTGCCTTAAAAAAAACCCAATAAATCACCTTTTCACAGTGAAATATTTGCCAGCCACAGCATAATCTCCAGACTCTCTCTAAAGAAAAGTGAAAGAATACGATGGCTATTTATTCTCCACTAGATGTGGAGAAACCAAAACCAGCTTGGGCACCTGCTCTGACAGCAGAATTCCCCACTATTCCCAATGACTTGCAATCTTTGCAGCTGGGGTGGGAAGGAGGAGAGGAAAGGCTGCACAAATCTTACCTTTCACTAATTTTTTCCACAGCAAGTGCTGAGCTATCATGGGGACAGTGGACTTTCTGGTCTTTGACCTCCTGTCTCTTTGTGTTAAGAGGGACTTATATCTCAACTATATGTACTTGCCTGCACTGTTATAAAGCATCCCTGCTATAAAGTTTCCATCTGTGAGAAGTTAGCATTAGGCAAATGCAGTTTTATGTGGTATCTGTATGAAAGTTTACACATTGTGAGCTGGAGGTGTGCAGCTCCTAAACTAATTCCACTTCATCTTTTCCAGCAGGACCATGCACTGCTCAGCTAAGAGCTATGGAGAGCATAGTCAACATGTGAGCAGCTCCCACAGAGCAGCAGTTCCTGTCTCCTAGGAGATCCAATCCCTTATTTCCCAGTACCTCCGTTTCCCTCTGCAGCCTCAGAAGGATTCACTCAATGCTGTTGTGCGC
>JANRGW010036140.1:0-30479 GCA_024733675.1 Psilopsiagon aymara
CCAGCATCCCTATAGGCCCCCTTCAGGTACTGGAAGGCTGCTATGAGGTCTCCACGCAGCCTTCTCTTCTCCAGGCTCAACAGCCCCAACTTCTCAGCTCATATTCATACGGGAGGTGCTCTACCACATCTATATGTCTTTTAAATACCCCAGCAATGGTGACCCCACCACTCCCCCAGCTTGTTTCCAATGCTTGACAACCCTTTTAGTGAATAAATATTTCCTACTCTCTGAGCTAAACTGATCCTGGTGCAACTTGAGGCTGTTTTCTCCTGTCCTATAAGTTGGCATCCACTGCTCCTAGAGTCAGCTCCTCTGGAAGACAGGGCCTTACCATAATATTCAAGAGAAAAAATGACAGTTTCCACACAGTAGAATTTTATGTTTATCCTGGGGCTTAAGGCAGAGGCAGAAACCATCTCTGGGGCTGTTAAAGCTCCCGCACCTTCTCACTGCCCATGTTTACAGCTGGAAGTGATGTCCAAGCACTGGCCGTCACTGCAGTATTTGAGACCTATTTCATCTGTTGAACTGCTGCCACTGTCATTTCAACTTAGTTTTTAACATATAACAAAAAGCACCAGCAAGCAGGGAAATGGCAAAAGGGAAAGAGAGCCTTTGTTCATCCCAGTGACCTCGGGAAGAAAAACGTAGGAGGGGACAAAAAAAGCAGACCCTACCTGAGACAGGATGGGAAAGCATTTCTTGCCAGAGCGCATTTCAAAGCTGATTTGCAGTCATCGTCAGCAAATCTGTGACAGCATCTGGGCTGAAAGAGCAGAAGGACACATCAAAGCAGCCCCAGGAGATACAAAGGATTTCAGCTAAGGAGGTTATCCAAGGTAAATGGCATTTGGCAATTTGTTTGGGTGTTGTTTGTAATAGGACTGCCACGGCTGTGTCTGGCACTCCCAGCCACAGCACTGTACCCCTGAATTAGAAAAGACCCACAGCTGTGTTCACTCAAACGAGTGGGGATAAGAGGGGCTGAGAGCAGCTTATACAGAGTCCAGCCTAAATCCCCCTCTGCCTTTGAAACCTCATCTCCTTTGCTTCCCAGGTTTGGGTCTCAGCCTGTTTGCAATGCCTGCAAGCTGGAGGTGGCGAGCTGCTCGGCTGGTTGCTAATGAAGCATGCTGTGGTGTCTACCACACAGCAGGAGGATTTCATACGCTTGGCACCTGTTCCAGATGAATGGAATCGATGGCTGGGCTGGAAATGTGTCTATCTTCAGCCCAGCTTGAAATGTCTGAGGATTATCTCTGTAAATCATGGATTTTCGCAAGTGCAGTGAGCAAAACACAGCTGGGTCCAGGTGTCCTGCAGATCCAGAGTAAATCTCTACTGTCGGGGCATATATTCACTGCCATGTGCATCAGCCAAGGCCAATAGTCCTTCTGAGGAGCCAGTCACCATTTCTATGTAAAAAATCAGAGAAGAATTTGGGTCCTTTAAAACAGGAGAAAAATGTATATCCAGAAACAGGGAACATGGGTTGTTCTAGGGGGATTGCAGAAGGCTCCCAAAGAGCTCTCACTGACACCTGATTGAACTGCAACAGGTATAAACCATACTAAATCACATTACTTTCCCAGGTATAGCAGATGTGTCTGTCCTTCCCTTTCTCTATATCTCTTTCCTTAACTTCATCAAACCACTGCCTGATTCAAGCCGAAATCTTCCAGACTGTTTGGTTAAAATTCTGTTTGCTTGTTTGCTTTCTGGTTTAATTTTATCCAAGATCCCCCACAGTTTGTTTCACTTTCCTTGGGGAATCACAATTTGCCTCTAAATTGTGTTGAGACAGATTCCTTAGGAGCTGTAGAACCACTTTCAGAATGGAAGACGATTGGTAAGGTGGGTTTTCAGGGGCCAGTTGACACCACAGGAAAGGTGTGCTCCAGGGGCATCAGGAGGAGATGGTGGGTGCCCATCCAAGCACACTGCCCAGTGGGATCAGCAGTTCCCCAGCCTGTGTCTATGTATGTGGAGGCACCAAGTTACCCAAGTAATGTCCTGTTTAGACTTAGAAGACCTTCTCTCCTCCTGGCTTGTCCTCCTGCCTCACAGCAATTCCCACACCCTGCTTCCCATAACTGCCCCCCGCCCTTCCCTTTGGAAGCCAGGTGCTTCTTGCCAAGCCTCCCTGCTCCCTGTTTTCCTTGGTGAACATTGCTCACATCTCCATGACTGATTGTGTTTGAATTTGACTGTGGAACATCCTGGAACATTCGCATGAGAGGTGCTACCTAAGCAGAATTTGTGCTGTATTTTCTTTGCCTAATAGGATCTTGAGCTTGGAGTTCAAAATAGCTTTGGCCCTTTTCTGAGACACCATCCATCAACCTCAGTGTTTTTCACTCTGCAGCCTCTTCTATTCCCTGTCAGCTTCTGTTGTGCTTTGTTCCCTTGTGTCAGTGATGCCTTTGAAACGCAGCCTGGGGCAGAGGCGCAGCAGCCTGCCCTCACACTGGCCTACACCTTTGCTGTCAGTCTCTGATGGGGAGGGAGGGATGCTCTTCCTATGAGCCCCAGTCTTGTCAGAGCCAAGGGTAAGTCTCCCTCCTGATGGCAGATGCTGTTATTTACAGACAAGATGCTGAGTGGAGAGGCAGAAGGGAAATTATGTTAACTCACCACCTGCGTGGCTGCTAAGCAAATGGGAAAGGTCCTTCCCAGTCCTGAAACCCCAAGAATTTGGGGGGAAAAGTGTGGAAATTAACCCCAGGGAATTTGTAAAGACTGAACTATTGCTGAAAACCTCTTCAGGTGGCACATTCGCCCTCCACCTCTCCTCAAATGAATAGGAAGGGTATGGTCTGAGCTGCAGGGAATTTTCAGCATATTTGGTGGTTATATCTGAAGATTAAAATATTTTGGGATGTGGGGCAAAGCATAAGAAACAGAAGAACGAATCAATTTAGTTTTCAGTTGCAGAAACTTTGCTAATGCTACAAATAAATACCTACTGGTATTGAATATTTACATTCCTTGTTCTGCACAGCGAGCTTGCAGCAGAGCAGACCAACAACTGGTTTTAATACACAGGAGGGGATGGTACTGTGATGAGCATGGACTCTGAGGAGCTGGGTGCCATTTGTGGCTCTGACAAACACCCTCTCCAGCCATTGGCAAGTCCCTTAACCTCCGTATCCCATACCCTGAGCAGGATATGGGGGAGGTTTTGTTCTCCTCCTTCCTAAACTTTCAGAGACGACTGTGAGATTGTGGTGGGCTGCAATAATGGTCTGAAGAGCTTAAAAGTAACCAGAGTTCGCAAAGATGTAAACCAGTTACTCTCCTTTTAGTTTGTATTCTTTAATACAAATTGAACAGCTCGTTAGCCAATGAAGTGGGGACAAGATTAAGCATGAAAAAAAAAGGTATAATTCATGTGAGTGCACGTGGGCATGGGCACAAAACAATCTGAATTAGTCATGTTTCTAGTCACCCAACTTCCTTGAGCAGCTATGGTGCCCGAGTCCTTACTGAAATACTCCCCTTTTTGCAGTGTATACTTCACGCTGTGTTTGCCTCAGAAAACCCTCACCCCCAACACCTGTGTATTGGAATTCACTTATCCTTGCTGTGCTGTCCTTCAGAGGTAGCTGCCGGGTAGGTTTTTCCCGGTTGAGGCTGAGCAGGCAATGCTCTCTGAGCACCACAGTCACTGGGAGGTAACTCCTGCCCGGTTCAATCCACCTTCCTGTGAGCCATGTGCTAGAAGTGTTATTTGGTGTTTCCATTTGTTCCTTTCTGTAATGGTTATTAATCAGAGATTAAACCTCATGCAGAACTCACAACAACAATTTCCATGAAACCCTTTGCTGGGTGGCCCTTGAGCTACCGCACCAAAATATTGCATGTTCTTAGATGAAGAAACTACTGTTTCTTCAAAATGGTCAAATATGGGAAGGAAGGGAAGGAAATGGTCTGGACTTACCCATTCAAATTCAGAAATATGAACTTTTCAAACTTTACTGGTGCATTTTTAGCTCGTGCATTTGCAGGAAGGAATCAGTCATATATATTCAGGTGTCAAATTTGGAAGTGACTTTGTGTTGATTCGCTGCAGGGACCACAGTTAATAGTGCTGGTTTCTTGACTGGGTGAGTGGTAGAGCCAGCCACATAATATGAGCTGTGGCTGTTTCAGTCAAATGTATAATTACAGATATTAACTGTAAAACTAAAAATATATGCATACGTAATATCCAATCTGTGCTTTACCAGCTTGGTTAATTATACGAGTGTTGGCTGGAAACATGATTTGAATTTGTCCTGACCATAATGACTGTTGAAATGCTCCATAGATAGAAAGTAATAATTACAGAAGATGTTGGGCAGGGGGTGAGGAATGAGCCTAGCCCCATCCTTTTGGAACACCCGGTGCACTCAAGACTGTCACAGTGTGAATATGGACGTTTAATATAATAAATTACCTTTGCTCTAAGTAATGTGTTCAGTTTTTTACCTATGCATTTCCTGTGTTCAGTGAGCTCAGCACCTCCTGCTCACCTTGCCATGCTGTCTCAGCACAGGGCTGCCCCACATCTCAGCCTTCAGCAGAAGAAACAAGGATGCCCCAAGCTGTGGAGTTCATTGGTGTGGTCTTCAGCCTCTGGTGGCATTTGAAGGACAAGATGGGCAGGAAGACAGTGAGGTGAGAGATGTATCAGTGTGAAATGTGCTGAGCAGTGCCCAGGGCAGCCATCCCCAGGGCTCAGACAGTGAAGAGCTGAATTTGCCTCAAGGAGAAGCCCAGAACTGTCCCAGTGCCTGAGCTCTGGGTTATCACTCTTCTCTCCAGCCAGAAGAAACAACTCTTCCATTTAGCTCCTGCAGGACTTCGGGAGCCCTTGCTTCATTGTGTGTACCCATGGGGTCCCACCAGGTATAGAACAACACCTGCCCTTAGGGTTAAATGCTCCCAGAGAGCAGATTAAGCCTAAAGCCTTTGCTAGGGAGCTTCTGCATCTTCTCCAAGGCAGTGCATTGCAGTGGGAGCTCCAGACAACACACACAGGTTAATGTAATGAGAGTGCTGCCAGTTTATTGTAACCCAAGTGTGCCTTTTATAGAGAATTTCAAGATACTAGAACATTCAGTAACATCTGATTGGTTAACATTCCTTAGCCAGCTGTTAGCAATAGCTTAATTATTGGTTGACTACTTCAGCACGTGTTTCCAAGTTTGAGAGCAGTAAGTTCCAGGGTTGCAGCTACCCTCTCCCTCCTGTACATACATGCCCTCAGGAAAGGTCCTAAAGCCTTCAGCTTGCTCCTTCAGCATTGTAAAGCAGCTGTCTGGATTGCTTACATGACCATATTCACTCAAGTGCATTCCCACAGTGCATGATATTTTATTGTCAGGACCATTACTGGTTCTTTATAGTCTGGCTCAGTTTCCCACCAGGAAATGGACCAGACCAGAAGCACATTGCAGTCTGCCTGGAACAGAATGTCTTACAGACTATAGTGACCCAGTTTGAGCCTTGCCAAGTGAAAGGACTGTACAGAAGGTGGTTAACACTGCATACGAGGGTGTCACTGAGAGCTGGAGGAGGAGGTGGGTGATGAAGGTTTTGATCCTGCTGTTCTGAGAATAAACAACATTCTTGTTCCCCCCTCTAGCTTTAAGTTTGATTACAAATGAAATTAAAGCCAAATCCTAATGCCTTAACCAAATCAGAGCATTTGTCACTTCACTTAGAGAAGCAGATTCATCTCACAAGTGTTAATTTGTACAGTTTGACCAAGGTGGGTTTTCTAAATACGAGCTGACCACAGATGTGCAACTCAGCCCCATCCCTGCTGGCACCGTTCAGAGGCTAGGAAAGAAAAACCACATGGGAAGCATGTTCTGCCACTTTGCTGGAAGAAGGCCTTTCTACTGGCCATTTGTTTAATGCAGACTCCAAAGAGGTGGCAAAATAGATCTTACCTTGGTGTGGGGAGACAAGCAGGACCCTATGAAATGATGGAAGATGCCAGTGTTGTGTGCAGTGCCCCCCAAGGAGGACAGTGGACTTGGTTCCTCTCCTTGTAGGGCAGTGTTTCTGCACACCAATGAGAGCTCGCTCCCCACAAGACATCAGCATTTCTCGGGCTTTGAACTCCACTTCAAAGCCAGGGCTGGAGTGAGGTTTCTGTAAACCCAGAGAAACAGGTAAATATTTGTCAGAGTCAATCAACCCTCATCATCACCTCAACAGTCATCTGTGCGAGACGGCTGGAGGGGTTCAGCAGGCACAGAGGGGAGGCTTGTTGAGTTCCTGAACCACTTTGGGACACAAATCACTGCAGTAAAGAGATCTGGAGGTTTTCCCCTTAGCATGCTCCATGAACTCATGGAAATGCCTCATCTTTTCCACCACTGGAACAGCCAGAGAGGAAGATCCTTTTCTTACCTGGAGTGAAAACCAGCCCTGCTTTCAATACTGCTGCTGTAGCTTTATAGGCACTGCATTCATCCCAGTTATCCCAGATGGACATCAGCTGTTCGCAGAGCCTGAGAGCACATTGCATCTCCCACCTCCCACAGGTTTAATGGTGGGTATTGTAAGCTACCCATGCCAGAAGACATACCATCATGAAACACTTCCATGAATTTATCAAGTTCTAGTTTCTGACATTCCCCCAACCCACTTGCAGGGGTTCAAGGTGTTGGTTTTGGAAAGAGGGCTTTGTTGGACCATTCTGTCTGTGGAGTCTGTACTTCAGCAGCTGATGGAGGGGGAGATACAGGCACCCAACAGCTATCTCCCAGCCACCAAACTACCCAGCAGTGCTCCCAGGCTTCCTCTCTCTTATCAGGGCAGTGTTAAATTACCAGCTAAAATAAGAGAAAGGGAAGGGAAAAACTAGAAAAAGCTGAGCACCAGATGAGAAGGGTGCAAAAGGATGGGGCTAGGCTCATTCCTCACTCCCTGCCCAAACCTGACCCAGCACCCACCAGTGTTAGCACATGGCACCTGGGGCACCCTCCTTCTCTCTCAGCCAGGCACCCGCAGCTGGATGTTGACAAACACAAAAGGATGTGCTGAGGCTGTAACAGGGTCCAGCTGGGAACTCTCTGCAGCCCTTGAGGGTGCCTTTCCCCTTGGCTCTGGAATGTGCGCTGGGAAGATGCTTCAGGGGTGCCCCCTCCCAGTGCCTCGGCCTTGGTGCTCTGCATGGCTCTCACCTTCCACCATTTCAAGGCAGGCAAAGCTGGGTGCAGGGGCCTGACCGCCCAGGCAGGCTCAGTTTGGAAGCAGCACATGGGCGGCAGACAGGACACCAGGGTAAAACCGTGCTCAGCGGCTGCTGGGGAAGCAGAGCAGGGAAAGGGCTGCGCCAAAAGCAACAGCAGTCTGGCGAGCTCCCTGTTTGCTGTCCTCCAAGACGCCGGCCATGGGGCAGATGGGCTCTGCCCTTTCCTTCATTGAGCATTGACCTGCCAGGTGCCTCTGCGGGAGCTGGCACCACCGCATCTGTCAGCACGGTGAAGGCTGGGTTGTACCACGCTTGCCTGCAGAGGCCAGGTAAATCTCACTAGCAGCAGCAGGGAGGATGAGGCAGCATGAACCTTTATCAGCTGTGGTCCTTATTGGCCACCACAAACACAGGTCTCTGTGGGATGTGTACTCCAGGTTTGGGTATGCCCAACCTTGCTGCTGTTTTCTCCCTAAAGCTCGTGGCACATGGGCAAGGTCACACTGCTATGGATGTGTCAGCACAAGCCGCTGTCAGACCTCTGTGCCACTGTGTGAATACAGCATTAGTGATGGAAAGAGGTGTCAAGGAACTGCAGGATCCCTCATCCAGCTCCCTCTGTACTTGCAAGGGTGGATGCTGGGGAGTGTGGAGACAGTGAACTGTGCACTGGTAGGGAGGGTGTTTGCTGGTGCCACAGGGGGGGCCTGGGCATGTGAAAAGAGAAGCAACAAGAACAAGACCTCCCTGTGCAGCCATGGAAAGCTCCCTGTGAACCAGGGCCAAGTGCTCAGTTTCTATCTTAACTTTGGTCTTGGGAGAAAAGAATGGAGTGAAATCACGGGGGCTGCACTCAGGCTGTGGCACAAACCCGTCCAAGCAAGAAAATCACATGGTAATGCAGCCAGGGTGTCCTGACTTCACTTCACCAGGTCTGGACTTTGGGGCTGTGATCCACTAGCCCCTGATCAGCAGCTGATCCAGCCCTCTGCCAGAGGTGCACCATATCCTGACCATTGCTCAGGTGGTGCTTACTATGTGGGATGCTTGCCTCAGATGATGCCTTTTGTGCAGGCTGGTTTTGCCCCATGGGATGGGGAACCTATGGGTTTCCCACTACTGAGCCTGGGTGCATTTGGCAAGGAGGTCACAGCTGATGCTTGGCTCCCAGGTTTGGGTCTATGTTGGTCTCAGCTGACTCGCAGTGAGATGGGCCCTTCTTTCCATTGACCTGTTGGATCCTCTCATGTCAGCAGAGTGCAGTGAGACCATCACGCACCCGCAGCTGAGAAATGAACTGCTAGCAAACATCAAATTAACCATGTTCCGGATTCAAGTTGTTAAGTGGATGTCTAAACTTAGCCCTTAAACTTACAGTGAAAAACACCTTCATGCGAAGCTCCCGTCCACAGCACTCAACTTCAGAGATGTCTATTTCTAGAGCTGGCAGAAACATTTGTCACCTTTCAAAGGCTCCAATTGTATCTCAGTGCTGGCTGGAGCCAGTGGTCCTCACAGCTGCCTTGTAGTGCTGCTGGTGGGGACCAGAGCTCCAACAGTGACAAGAGGAATGGGAAGAGAGGTGTGAGGGCTGACACCAATCTATTGACCCCAGAGACCATGTAGGATCCCCCATTAGCCTCGAGGGACACCTCAGTTAATACCCCAAGGCGAGCAGTTTTTACTTCATGCCACAAAAGCAGGTTCACCTCTTGAGTGTGGGGTTTGACTTTTCCACACTTCTTCCTCCAAGGCTCAGCTTGGTTCAGAAAGGGACTCAACATTTACAGGGAGCTGCCCTGAATTAGTGAGAAGGACTTTGAAGTGCCCAGTCTTCAAGACTGATCTCAGTTGGGCTGCAGCTCAATGGCATGTTTCACAAATAACTGTACAGGAGTTCAGGCTGGGTTTTCTTACATCACAAGATGTGGAGATCAAATCTGATCTCTGAGTCAGAAGGAAGATCTCCTTTCCTGAAGCATGAGGAGAAACCAAGCTCTGGATGCGTTGGACCTCTACAGGGCTCTAGAAATGCAAAAGGATGTCAAAAGCCTGACTTTCCTTCCCTGCCAGGGTGGGCACCAGGGCAGCTGAAGCTGTTGGTAGTGTTTGGGAAGGCCTTGGGGAAAGCTTCCATCAAAGCTGGAAAATGATCCTTCCTGCCAGTTCATAAGAGGGCAATATTTTACTGGAGCAACAGAGTTTGTGCAGTACCTGGGAAAACCAGTTTTGTTCAAACAAGGCTTTTCTTCTCTTTTATTTTACCCCAGTACAGAGTAAGATTCTGCTATGGAAAGCGACATTGACTACCTCCAGGCATAGGGATGCTCAGGGACCACAGCAAAGGTCAAAGCCCTGCTCATGTTACCATGTGCCATCTTGAACCATGGCTGGTGGGTGATGCCCAAAGCCAAGAGACGGGAGGAACAAATGTGACAGAGAAATCCTGCAAGTCCCGTTCTGGCTTATTCTGGAGCAAGCTGCTATGTCCGTTGGTTTTAAAAGCAGCAGTGGTTGTGTCTGCCAGGAGAGCACTGTGAGCGCAGTGATTTATCTCTTTTTATTCCTGATGCTCATTGAAGTGAGGCCAGCTGCTGCTTACAGAATCATGATGTATCCAGCATGTGCAGATTCTTGGCTCGCTGTGCTTTGGAAGCCGGGCCAGTCTGCCTGCAGGATATTATGCCTGACAGGGATACAGGCTCCCTTCAGTTCCTGGAATTCAGATTGTCCCACAGAGTGCTGATTAAGCAGTGCTTTCAGCCTGCAGTCAGGACAAAACCCTCTCCCGGTGCCCATGCAGGGGCTGGGGACTCGGCTGCTGTGTGGCAGTGGGAGTGGCAGTGGGTTTGCTCTCCCCAGGGAAACAAGCACTCCAAGCCAATCTCAGATGCAAAGCTGTGCAGTTCACGGTGCTGGGTGACCACTCGCTCTGACAAAACCCCCCAAAACTCTCCATAACACAGCCCCAGTGCCCTCCCCACCTCCGTGTGCGGTTGCTTCTCCCAGTCTGCTCAAACCACATCCCCAGTCCTCCCAGTTGCAATCGCTGATGTGTGTCCCCGTCTGCCTTTCTAATCCACTGAGAATGAAACCGCCTTTACCAGCCTTACTAATGAGAGATTTGATACCTGGGTTTGAATTGAGCAGGCAGCCCTGGCATGTGCCGTCTCCATGTAGTACAAAGGGCTGTCCCGCTGCCAGCCCTGGAGCTGGTGTTCACCTCCACATATGTGAACATGAAGCAGGGGTGCTGGTAGGACTGGCAAACTGGGGATGGTGCTTTGCCTGGCACCTGCAGAGAGGTGGCTGGTGTTTGGGGTGGTCTGGTGCTGGCAAGGGGAAGCTGAGCTGGTTAAACACTACAATGGGCAGCCTGGGAAACTGGTGGGCTCTGGCAGCCATCCTGACACCCTGTCTTGGCCAGCGCTGGCATCCACAGCACGGCAAGGCCCTCAGCCCTCAGCAGTGTCGTCAGTCCCACAGTTCATGGGGTGCTGCTGCCTTCTGCACTTAAGAGTTCCCTCCTGAGGCACTGCAGAGGGAATGGAGATGCCTCAGCAGCAGTTTCCCTGTCTCCTCACAGGCACAAGCATCATCCCACCCGCTGGGTGGGGAGCGGATGGAAATATCCCTTGGCACATGTCTCCAGCCACTTCCTGGGGGCTGCAGCATCTTGAGATGCTTTATGGGCGAGCAGGTGCCAGGAAAAATATACACAGGGGACTGTTTCGGCAGAGGCTCACAACAGGGTGAGGCTGTGTTAATAGAGCACATCAGCTCAGCACCTGGGCACTATTCCTGCTCCATGCTTGGGTCTGCTCTTCTCTGAGCTCCTGGTCTGCTTCTGCTGCACAGTGGGTCTCTGGAGTGCTGGGTGCACCTGATCGGGCTCTGGACTTGCTGTCAGTCCCAGCATGGGGCAGGAGTTGTGTGCCTGGGATCCTGTCCCAGTGAAACCAGTGAGAACAAGAAGCTGCTGCTTTGGGACTGCCTTCTTCTCTGTGTACCATCCTGGCAGCCTCACTGTCTCCCTGTCTGAGCATCATCTTCTCCCTGGGCAGGTGCTGGTTTCAGCTTCATGTCTCCATCTCTGTCCCTCCTGCTCGCTCAAGAGAAGGGGTTTGGCCTTGGTGCTCCCCTTCATGCAATCAAAAAGCCAAATCCTGGCTCCAAACCCACCTGTGCCCTGGTGAACCCAGCAGGCACCTTGCTCACCTGTGTCCCTTGGCACTGGGGGGATGACGGCAGCGAGCCCCACTGCAGCTCACCCGTGGCCACTCACTCACGCTAAGTGCAGAGGAAGGAGAAAGAGACATGACGGGGGTTGCGAGCAGCCCCCCGGGCCTGCCGGGCTCACCTTTCTGTGACCTGCAATAAGACAGCCGGCCCCGGGCGTCTGACCGCTTGGGATGCTGCAGGGAAGCGCACCTGATGCTGCAGGATTATCTGCGGCTTTCAGACTCGCGCAGTCTCCTCCCCTCCCTGGGAACGGACACTTGGACCCCAGCGCAAGCCTGAGGCAGCCCAGCAGAGGAAGGGCTGCTTCCCCCTGCGATACATTTGGCTGAGCATCCCCAGGGAAAAAATCCTCCTTTTTCTACAGCTGCCGCCCAGATGCAGCGGGCGGGGGCAGGGGCGGCGGAACTGTGAATGTACCAGAAAAAGTTTAACTCCCCTCTGGCAGCAAACGCGCTTCGCTGTCTGACGGACGGGCGGGCTGGGCTTCCCCAGGGTTTTTAAACCCTGGGCTTTTAACCCCCTCGCCAGCATCGCGCAGGGCTCGGCGTTGCTCCCAGCCCGCTCGTGTGTGTAGGCGCCTGGGAGTGCCCCAGCACACGGCTCCTTCCGAGCTCCGTGGCTCTCTCCAGGGGCAGGCAGGATGCATCAGGCGCTGCAACGGGGCTGCTCGCCGCGGCTAAGCTAAACCGTCCTGCATCCACCGGCTGCCGGCGTCGGGGTCTGCTCAGTCCTCAAGGTATGTGTTCGGAGCACAGCCTCCCCGCTGCTCTGATGAAGGGCTGGCAGGGATGCTGGGAAGTGCCAGGCAGGCGGCGGCCGACAAACGGGGGAATATTTCATTCATTCGCTTCCCTTCTTTTAGAGCTTTTTTAGGAAAGCAGAAAATTCTGCTTTTGGCACTGATTTGTCTTCCCCCGAGGGAAGGAATCGTTACAACTTCTTACTGGTGAAGAACTTTGCCGCGCATTTCTTTTTCTACAGGAGATTTCCATTGTGCTGGGGATTTATTCAACACACCAAACGTGGGAAGTTACAGGGCAGGAGGCTGCAGCGAGTTTCTGAGCAGGATCCTGAGATAAGGATCCTTATTTAACCGCTGCCTGACAAATACGCACAATGGCTGAAAAGATGGGGGAGATTTTGCACTGATTTTTTTCTTTTAAGGAAACAGCAAGGAAACCAGCTCCCCCGACATCTCCCTGCCGGTGCTGGGGAATTTGCTATGATGAACGATGTTATTGAGGAGACTGATTTTAAAAAGGAAAATGGGAAGCAGTGTTTGCAAACCTGAGTGATGCTGGTTTTCCTCCTAGGCACACGTGCTGGCCGCAGAAATCAGTGATCTTTTACTCTGTGCAGAAGCAGAAAGCTGCTGGCCCATCCGGCCGGGCTGGCTAGCATGACTGTGCCCCACTTGGTGCTGCTCCTCACTGCCGTGGACTTCTGCATGCCACAAGAGTCCAGCTCCCGGCTGCTGCCCAACGACACCAAGCCCCTGTTCCCTGCTGGGGGCAGAGCCACGGGGCTGCTGTGGGGCGCGGGGGTCCCCTGGGGCCGTCAGAAGCAGTTCCTCTCCCGCCGTGACATGAGCGTGATTTTGGACTACCACAACCAAGTGCGGGCGCAGGTGTCCCCCCCCGCCGCCAACATGGAGTATATGGTGAGTCAGGCTGCAGTATTCTTGGGTCCTTGGTGGGGTCAAGGGGCTCAACTGGGATGTGGGTGCCCAACCTGGTAAGGATGGGGCACCCACACATGGGGATGTCAGGGTTTGTGGCTGCCATCTGTCCCAGGGGATGTTCCACGTCCCTGGTGCCGGGTAGACACATGCAGTCTCTATGCAGGAGGGATGGAGTCCTGATGGGGAGATGTGCCTGTCCAGGGTCAGATTTAGGACCCCTGGTCCCATGGCTGGGACATCTGTGGGCTTCCCAACTGTGGGATGGCTGCCCCTGGGCTTTTCTGAGCCTGATGTGGCTTTTGGACACTGATGGGTGCTCCCTGAGCACAGGAGAATGGGTTTCTTCTCTTCCCTCCTCTGGGCAGCCAAAATCCCTGCCTGTCCTCTTCCTTTCCTCCTGGCCAGGTCTGGGATGAGCGGCTGGCCAGGGCAGCTGAGGCATGGGCTGCGCGCTGCCTGTGGGACCACGGGCCCCCCGAGCTGATGAAATACATGGGGCAGAACCTCTTCATCCACTCGGGCAGGTGAGTGCCCCACGGGCAGAGCGGGCTCCTGGGAACCCCCTGCACCCTGCGATGCTGGAGGAGGAGGAGCAGCAGCCACCCCTTGGTCAAGGAGCAGGAAGACTCTGAGCTGGAGTTGCAAAGAACTGAGATGCAACCAGGAGGCACATAAAGGCCCCTATGGTGGAGATGGGGGGTCCAGCTCTTGCAGAAGAGGTGCTCACTTCTCACTGGGAGAATGGCATCAGTTCCCTGTCTGCCTGGCACATGGACCAGGGGGACGCAGGTCCTGGATTTCCACCATGAACCTGAGCGCTCAGGGGACTCAAGTGGGGGCTGTGTGTCCACCAGTTCCACAAGTGGACTTGGCACAAGGATGCCACTGCCCCCTTCTCACTAGGAGCGCTTGGTCCTGACAGGCCCTCACTCCAAGCTGCTTCTCTCCCTATTCCTCAAAGCAGAGCCTTCCCCTTCCTCTCCATCACCCATGAGCTCTGAGAGGGAGGAGGTCCGCCTTACCCGCAGCACCTTTTGCAGGTCCAGCTCTGTCATCAATATGGTGAAATCCTGGCACCAGGAGAAGCAGCACTACTCCTTCCCGCATCCCCACGAGTGCAACCCCCGCTGCCCCTCCAAATGCAGCGGCTCCGTCTGCAGCCACTACACGCAGGTGAGTGCCTCACACAGCCCCGGTGCAATGAGCAGAGCTGGGATCAGGGATGGAATCCCGGCAGCAAAGCTGGCAGCAGGCACTGTGCCTGCTGGAAGGGCGCAGGCAAGAATCCTCTCTGTGATGGAGCGGCTTTACGTCTGTGTCAGCTCCCTGGAATGCAGCTCTGTCATCCCCGGCACATCCACCAGCAGCCTGGCCAGCACAACATGGAAAACCTCCCTCTGCTTCCCAGTGCCAATCCCTAAATCTCTCCTCTGCATGGCTCCAACCTTTACCTGAGCATCTGTACCCCTGTGCACCTCATCCATGGGGATGCTCGGGGATGCTCTGGGTTGCAAAGGGGCAACACATTTTTAAGAAGAAATTCGGCTGGAAGAGGCCTTAGGAGGAGCTTCTGGTGCTGTTTGCCCTCCCTGTGTGCAGGGTAAGCTGCTGGCCGTGATTTGGGATGAGGTTTGGGATCTAATTTGGGTAAATCAGAGAACTGACCCAGACTCTGCTGCTCATTGGAGTGAGCAGGGGGCAGGGGGGCTGCAGGCAGAAGAGGAACAGCAAAAGATCACCATCTGGTGACAAAGCATTGCATATGATGAGCACAGCATCCATCCCAAGGAATTTGCTAGGCAGGATGCAATTCCCCTGTGGGACAGAGCCCTGCACTCGGACCCTGGAGGGGTGGATGTGGGATGCTTGGGTGGATGGCCACTGATAGCTCTGCTCTCCGTCCTGGCGCAGATGGTGTGGGCATCCTCCAGCCGCCTGGGCTGTGCCCTCAGCACGTGCAGCAACATACGTGTGTGGGGCAGCACGCTGCGGCACGCCGTCCTCCTTGTCTGCAACTACGCCTTCAAGTGAGTACATGGAGGGGACCTCCTCAACACCCTCGCTCCGGTGCCAGTGGTGGTGCTCAGAGGTGATGCTCTCCTCTTTTTTTAGGGGCAACTGGCAGGGAGAAGTGCCGTACAAGGTGGGGCAGCCGTGCTCAGCCTGCCCCCCAGCCTACGGCGGCGGCTGCTCCAACAACATGTGCTTCACCGGACTCAAATCCAACCACCTCAGTTGATTCTAAGGCTGCAGCCCCATGAGGAGCCTCCGAGAAAGGGGGACTGACACACACCCCCCCCCAGCAGCCCAGTTGTCCAACCTGCTTCATCCCTAGTGTAGGAAATGGCTTTTATATGATAAGATCATCATTTTTTGCATATTATATGTTATTATATATTTATATATTATATAATTTAGCATTTATAATATAATTATTAGCATATATATATATATATGCTCCAGCAGCACTTGTGTTTTCTGTCTGCTTTCCATTTTGCAGGAAATAAGAACGCTTCAGGCCCCTGTTTCCTGAGATAGGGATGGTTTGGGGGTGTGCGCAGGGAGCGGGGCTGGCTGGCGCTGTCCCTGCTCTGCAGGCTTCAGAGGCTTTCCCCACTGCCCCCAGCCTGTGATACAGCAGAGGCTGCTATAAGTGAATACCAATATGCTCCCCTTGAGGTGAACAGCTGGAGAAGCAGGGACCCCCAAATGTGTCCCCACTCCATGGCACACATCCTCACACCATCCCACTGCCCTACATCACGCGCAGCACCACTGAGCACCCTGTTATGCACATCCCTTCCCTCCCTAGGACCTCTCATCACTCAGCAAATCCAGGGGTCCCCAAATTCCCAGGGCTTGGCTGTGATTCCTGCGATGCAGCTCACTGTGTCCCAGAGGTTCTCTCCTCACTTGCTCTGCTCCGATGCACTCTCCTTTGGGATTCCCCATATATTTGGTACCTTCCCAGTGACACCTCTCACACATGGCCCTGCTTGCCTCAGCATGGAGCCACCAGTGGCACAGGGGACATTCCAGACCTGCTACCACAGTCCCTGGGGCTCCTCCTGGGTCCTGTGGTCCTGGAAGGAGCAGAGATGTCCACGAGTGGCTGTGGAACCCTGCAGCTACCCTCGGTTTGGGAAGCAGAGAGAGATGAGAAGGAGCTGCAACTGCCCTATGCCCTGGCGCTGTTCTCAGGGTACCACCCTGCATCCCACTGCGGCATCCCTGTGCTCCCAAGCGATCCCTCTGATTCCACATGGAGTGGACAAGCCCCGACTCGGGGCCAGGGCATTTTGTTCCCTGTGCCTTGTCCAGGTTCTGCTCTGCCCGCGCCAGCCCCACATTTCATCCCACAGCCCCTGGTCCCCCATGCGGTGTTTGCCCCTTGCCCATGGGCAGGCTCAGATGTGCTTTCCCCATCACAGGTGGGCTACGGCACAAAACTGGCAGCACCTGGGATGCTGTGCGATCGGCTCCGGCTTCCCTGTCCCCCTGCAGCCAGGGGTGAACCCCAGCCCACCGGCTGCCCTGGCCTTGACACCAGGGGGAAATGGGAGCCCCAAAAGAGTCCAGTAAAAGCTGTGTTTGAGTTTCTAGCTTGGCAGCAGTTACTATAGCTACAGCAACGGCACCTTGCAGATTGGTTTCCATAAGAGCTTGGTTACTATTTAACATCTCCACCCACATTAGCCCTGATTAAGTGAATCAATAAGATAACAGGAGAGGCAGGTTTCTCGCCCTGCCTCTCCGCGCTCCCTCCTGCCTTCACCTCGCTCCTCAGTGAAAGACATTTTTGTTTATTTATTTAGATTTCTTTTTATTCCTCTACCTCCTCTGGTTTTTCCGCCCCAAGTGCCCATAGCAGTAGCCGGCGAGACATGGTCAATGTAAGCACCCAGCTAAGCGCTAAGATGGAGGCTCCATATGGTGAGTACAGCGTTCCCATCGCCCGCGCTGCCGCCCCAGCGTCGCTCGCGGGAAGCGGGGCTGGGAATGGGCAGCAGCCCCCGGACCCACATCCCAGCCCCAGCGCGCTGCCCGGGCCCCACCGCCTCAGGTACCTGGAGATGGAGGCAGAAAAAGGGTCCCCAATTGACCTTTCTATCATATAAATACATATCTATCTCTGTGCTTTCTCTCTTTCACGGTGCTTGGCTCAAAGAAGGAGGCACGTGCCCAAGGGAGCAGAGCTGGCGCAAGGGGCTGCTGCAGGGCTTGCTTGCAGCACAAGAGGAAGCAGTTTAGAGAGGAGGTGACGCTGCCTTAGGACACGCAGCCAGCCCCGGTGCAAAGGCTGTGGTGCCCGTGGTACGCCAGGGCTGTGTGAGCGGGCAGAGCATCTGCCTGCCAGTGCTGCTGCTCTCACCAAGGGCTGGGGCTGGGCAGGGCCCCAGCGGGGAGCACAGTGCTTGGATGAACAGCAGCTCCAGTGTCTGTGTACAGAGCAGCAGGCAGGGAGCCTGGCTGCACGGAGATGCACCAGACCTGTGCCCATGCCCCTTGCGTGGCACAGCAGGTACCAACCTGGGACAGCCTCGCGCCGCTGCTCTTGTTGGCAGTGTGAGATGCCTTCTGCCAACAGACATGGGCACCAGGGGACAGGTTCCCCTGCTTGGGCTGTCACCAGCCCATTGTTATCCTCAGGATGGGATCAAATGTGCCCATACTACAGCTTACCTGCACAGCGAGGGGCTGGGGCTGGTTCCACGTGATCTGGGATCCCCAGTTACCTGGGCATAGCCAGCATGTGGAGGAAGGCTTCAGCAAACAAGGTCTCACCGTTATGAGGTTCTCCATCACATCCTCATGGATCTCCATCACTTCTTTGTGGCTGTTCATCATTTCCTTGTGGCTCTCCATCACTTCCTGTCTCCCCATCACACTCCATGGCTCTCCATCACGGTGCCTTGCCTCTCCTCACTGTATTTTTCATGTCCTGCTCCCCTTCTCCTTTACCACACCTCAGCCATGAACACACACAGCCACACCAGCCCACACTCAGCCAGGTCCCAGGAGGGTTTGTGGGACTCCCGGGCCACCTCCTCGCACTTTGCCCATGGCCCTGTTCTGGGTGGTGCCTTCTCTTGCTCCAGGCTGCAGCCTCCTGTGAGTTCCACCTCCAGCCCTAAGCCCCAGGGTGCAAAACCAACCTCATTTGTGTAGTGAGCAACAGGCTTTGCCTGACAGATGCAATGCAAGGACTTGAACAAGCTCTTTAATCACTTAGGATTATGTTATTCTGCCCACTTGTAGCTGGCTCCAATGCAAGCAGCTGCCTGCCCGCCCTGGCACATCAGTGACCACAAGCACAGGCGCGCATTGCCACTGTTTTGTCCTGACTTACTGTTTTAATCCTGATTTTCTCCCAGTGTTTCAGCCCGAGGGTCAGTGACGAGCCATGGGGCAGGCGCAGGCAGGGCCAGGTACAGCAGGGTGGCTGGAGAAGGGTCACTGCACACCCCACCATCTGCTCCCATGGTCAAAAAAAGCCATGGGCCCACTGCCTGCGAGCCTGTCATGAGGATGAGCCTGGGGCCTTGCAAGGGGGAAGAGAGAAAAATATAAGAACAGAAAAGCAAGAAGGGCCTCTGAGACCAAGGGGAGAGGAAGCTCAGTGTTGGCAGAAGGAGGGGAGTCCTCGTAAATAAAACGGGTGAAAAAGTTATCCAAATAGAGGCAAGGAAGGGCCGGGGACCGGGCAGTGCCTGGCGGTGCTGTGGGGCTGGGCTGTGTGGCAGGGTGGGCACAGCAGCCGCGTGCACCATGGGGCTGATGGCAAAGTGGTGGCCAAGCCCTTTCCCGGGTCACTGGGGAGATTGTTCTCTTGAAAAGCAATGGGATGCTCCAGGCAGTGGCGGTGCGCTGGGTCCCACCAGGCACCCCAAGGGCATTGCTGGGGCTCCGCTGGTGGTGCACACCAGATGAGCCTTCAGCCTTGGAGGGGTCATTTTCAGTTTCCTTTGACAGAGGAAAGACTTCCTGGTTTCTCCATCTCCCCACCTGTTTGAGGGGCTTCTGCATTTCAGTATCTGTTTGAAGCCAGGGATATAGTAAGGGCGAAGCTGGGTGCTGGCACTTGGCCTCAGGACAGCAAGCAGGTCTAGCCTGCTCTTTACAGCAGTGGCATTGATAAGATCAGAGTGGGGCATCCACCCACTGCAGCTCCTTCAACCCTCCCCATCCATCCCTGCCCCAGACTGCCAGCAGCACTCCCCCTAAACCATACCTTGGAGGCACTGATTTCTTTCCCATCAGACCTGTGCCTGGTGTAAAGGATTTGGAGGATGCTCTGCTGGAAAGGGCTCCTCTGGACACACTGGTGCTATATCGCCAGGGGAGGCTGCAAATGAATGTGTGAGAGGGTACGGTATGGAGAGGGTGTAAGGGGCAGCAAGTTGGTGATGAGACCCCAGCTCCACTTTAGTCCTCCATAGGGGACTTGGGCACAATCCTGGAAATTTCCTTCAATCCCAGCATGGGCAGCACCTCTCCTTTGTATGTTGGAGGAAGTGTCTCAGAGCCAGGGATCGCCGGGGCCGGTGGTTACTGCAGGGACAGCTCAGCAAAGCAGCTTTGGAAATCAGCCGGAAAACACAGACATCAGAGCTGCTCGGGCAGTTTGGTCAGATGTGGGGAGCAGCTTCAGCTGAAGAGCGTAAGAGGAGGCAGAGATTCTGAGGAGCTTTACTTTTCACTGTGAAGCTGTTATTTCTCGTCTACAAATTGATCTAATTATAGCTTTACACTACATACCACCCAAACTGAGCGTCCTCCCCTTGATTTCTCATGTCAGCTGCTATTTAATTCCTCTGCTTACTCCTTGTGCTCTGTGTCCATGGCACGGAGGCCATCAGGGACTCTTAAGTTTTGGGACACCCGCACAGGTCCTTGCCTGTGCCCACTCCTACCATCCCCACTGGCTGTTAGTAGTGTTTGTAACACTGGCAGGGTCAGCACTTACCAGGGCAAGAAACAGCTGAGCAGGGTCTTGCTGTTCCCAGAAATAAGCCCTGGTATTCAGATGGGATGCAAAAGGGACAATCGCTGCTTAGGTGCCTTGGCTTGATCCTGAGGCTTGGGGAAGACGGAAGAGGGTCTCCGTGGGGAAGAGCAGGGGATGCTCCCATTGCTGGGAGCCGCACGGATGCTGCTCAGTGTCAAGACAGTGACTGCGGGTGTACGCAGGGCTGCAGCTTCCACCACACTGGGGCAGCCGTCCCACCCAGCACTTACCAGGCAGCAGCACGTCCTGGTCTGCAGCTTCACTTGGAAGCACGATGGCATTTTACAATGGGAATGAGCACAGAGGGCTGGGGTGAGCTCCAGCTCTGGCAGGTGAGCAGCATGAGGCCTGGGAAGGCTTGAGGAGTGGCTGAGAGTTATTTAGAGCTCCACAGGGCAGGTGTCGGTGTGCAGGTCAGACGGGTCTTCTGCTGACGCATCTTGAATGGCATTAAAATGATGTTTGTCTAAAGTGAGTGCAAAGGGGCGGTGAGCAATGGTGGTCCCGCAGGCAGCGAGGTCTGGGTGATCTTCTTTGAAATACAGCAGTATTTGCAGTGGGATCGTGGCCAGCAGCAGGCACAGCAGTGCACAGGGCAGAGCCAAGGGGTACACGGAGCAGAGAGGTCACCTACAAATGTCTCTGTGGTGGGCTTGGGGTTAGAGCAGGGCAAAGACTGTGAAAAAACATCCATGACTGTTTGTGTTCAGGCTCCCCCTCTGTTTGCTTTCCTCAAATACTGGAGCAAACAATGTTCCTGGCAGAAATGTTTGTGGAAAGAGTAAATGTTGCAGAATTTACACGAAAGGCAAATTTCAAGGTAGTGGCTGTATCATGAACCCAGGGCTGATGGCTCTGCCCTGGGCAGAGGCATCACGTTCCCATAGGGGCCTCTGAGCAAAGCCAGGTCCCAGAAGCAATTACCCCCAAGGAACAAGCCCTGCCCAAGCCTGAGCATCAGCAGAATTACCCAGCAAACCCCTTCAGGAAAGACTAATGGGGTTAGTTAAAAACCAACAGTGGGCTCTGGGTGATGCACTAACGCAGCTCCATACTGAGCAAGCAGCTTTGGAAAGCACCAGTAGCTGAGGAGCAGCGGTCCTGGCTCCAAAAAGCTGAAGTGCCTGCAAGGCAGGACTGAACTTTCTATCCCCAAATGCTGCAGCCACTGGAGGGACTCTCGCTGCATTCCCACGGCACCAGGAGCCGCAGTGCTGAGGGCTGGATGGGGACCATCACCGTGGGCTCAAGCCCTCTGAGCCCTCAGCACCAAGTGTCCCTGCAGGCTCAGCCACTGCTGGCATCTCCGGTTGGGAAGAGGACTGGAGGTGGCGAATGGGTGATACTGTGTGCCTCCTGCCATGGGTCACCATGCATGGGACATCTCTGCGATGGGAGCCCTGATACCTTCTCCTTCCCTGTACAACCAAGCTAGTTCAATGCCCTGATCTTCATCACAGCTCTACAGAATGAGCTCTGACCAAGCTCATCACACTGCAGGCTGCCTTTGCTGTGGCTTTGCCCATCTGCCCTAAATCCCTCTGCCAGGGAAGGTGGCTTAGCTCCTGCTCCCAAGCATGGGGCACCCAAACTCACCACCATGGGGCCAGCGGGCACCTTTCACCTGCCTCTGCATCAGAAACCTTTTCTGGCCATGGGTGTGTGTGAGATTTCACAGGCGATAACCCCTGGGAAGGTGGGAAACACAAGGAGAGTTGTACACTCAGCTTCCTGGCATGGCCCAACGCTCCACTCAGGAGAGCCAATGTCAACACATAGACCTGAAGGAAGGAGCAAAACTATAAATACATGAGCACTTTGCCGAACAAGAGCCATAAAACCTGCACAAACCTGAACAAGTGTCACAACACTTTTATGCAGTCAGAATCAACAGTCAAGCCCACTCAAGGTGTTTGCTGACACAAATGGCAGCCACCATTCTGCATTTATGGCCCAGTGCCGCTCCTCCTGCCCCATTCAGCCACTTCTCTCCCCACTCTGCTCCAAGGAGAGGCTCAGCATTTTGCTGTGTGGTCCCCAAAGCCTTGATACCCCAGGATAAGAAGCTGCTGCTCCTCTCCTGTGTGCCAGCCTGCCCTGGTTTCCAACTGGACGGGCAGGTCCTGCATCCCACCCCATCATCAGGATGGCAGGGTCCATCCCACTACCAGCTCAGACTGGGAAGAGGATGCACTGATTTAACATCACACAAGGAAATTTGGCCATGGGCTGTGAGGCTGCACAGGATGTCAGGTTAACAGATAGGGCAACACTGTGGGGCTCAGCAGGAGGCATAAAATAACAACTGCCCCATGGAAAAACGTCTTGCCTGTGCTGCAGGCCACCATCCAGCAAGCTGCGTGGCCTCTCGCTTGCAGTCACCATGGCTCATGAGCAGGTCCTGCCCCAAGGCTGGGCAGACTCAGCCAGATCAAGGTGCCCCAGCAGGAAGGAGCAGAGAGGGCACTGATGGGTGATCAAGGGAAACAGCCATCGGCAGGGTAAAGGTAGCACTGGGAAATGAAGGGTGAAATAAGGAACAGGAGGGACAAGGAGACAAAAGAGCCAGGCTTCCGATCCACAGCCTGGCTGCTTCCCTCCCTAGGGACTGCTGCCATCGGGCACTAAATGGTGATGGAATGGAGGTGGAAGCTTTGCCACCCTATGGATATCCTGGTGGAAGCAGAGGCGAGTGCTGCCCACAGCTCATCCATGGGTGTGCTCAGGGACTGCCACTGTGTGAGAGAAATCTCTGTTGACCTGGGTGTGTTTCTGTGCTACAGGCATTGAAACCTGTGTGGAAACAGAGGGGTGAAGGGAGGTGTCATGGGGTTACGCACAGTTCAGCCCCAGCTCTGCCCTCGATGCTGCTCCCAGCTCCATGTGGGAAAGCTGGGCATCAGCACACCCCTTCCTTCCCTGGGCATGGAGCCAATGTATGGATCTGTGGTCATTCCCTATCCCTGACTCATCAGGAGTCTTCTGGCAGCTGCCAGCTGCATGCCTTCCAAATGAATGTGAATGCACCACAGGCAGGCCTGGGTGGGAGCTGCAGAGATGGGACAGGAATGGTTTAGCTCCATCAGACTTACGCCTTTGAGATGGTGCTCAGGATCCAGTCCAGCGTCTCTGGATGGCAGGACGAGCTCTCTCCTCCTTAGCACAGCAAAAGCAGAGGTGGGTTTGGTGGGACGAAAGCCATTCAAAGAGGAAGGAAAGCGCAGGAAAATGGGTGTTTCAGATGGGCTTGGCCCAGAGATGGTTCTTCTGGGTGCAGAGGCCATGCTCGCTCCTGGCTATGGTCAGGGCACAGGGCTGTATTGCCAAGGTGCCCAGTTCTCCCTTCCAGCACTCAGTGTATCGCTCAGTGCCTGTGAAAACACAGTGAAGTGCCACACTAATCCTACACCTGATTTTCCTCCTCCAGGCTAAGCAGAGCCCCATGTGCTGGCACACACTCCCTGCAGAGGAGAAACATGTCTGGGGGACAAAACTCAGTGCTGCCCAAAGACAGGGAGCACCGGGCATGCAGCTCCCTCTGCCACCCTGCTTCATCCCCGCATCCCCATCCCTGTGTTATGATGGTGCCTGGGAGGGACGACAAAGGTCGTTTCTCAAGGATATGGTGCTCTGGGTATTTATACAGAAACATTTTAAAGTGAAAGCAGGCAGCCTCTCCCCAGAGAGGGAGTCAGACCCACTGCTGCTGTTAAACACACCCAGGCATGTTTTCCGGAGCAGCCTATGGAGCTGCCTTGCAGGAACCCAGCAGCAGGCCTGAGGCCAGGGTGAGGGCACCTCAGAAAGGTGGCCCAGAAAGCAGCCTGTGGGCACCAGCAGCAGGGCAGACCCAGAGCCACCTTATAATTCCCCTCCGGGTAGTAGCCAGAAGCATTTAAAACCTGCGTCTCTGAGGCACAAACTCCTGCTCCCCATCAAATCTCATTGTGACCAGCATTAAGGGATTAGCCGGTCCCTGCTGCTGCGCCGCAGCCGGCTCTGGGCATGGCTCGTGCCCCACTGCCCACGGGGGGCTCACTGGCTGCACGGCCCCATCCCAGGGCGAGACTCCCTTAGCTCTGCCTGCAGAGAAGATGAATGGCAGCGCATACAACCTGCTCCAGGAAACACCAGGTACCCACTACACTCCCCCTGGCACTCACAGCAGGTAGAGAAGTAGCTGCAGAGGTTATGTGAATGAAGGGCACTGGCAACCCCCAGGGTCTCCAGTGGGGTTTCAGAGCAGCAAAATATGCTAATCCCCCACAGATATATCTCTGGTCCCCATCCGAGAGGACCCCAAATGTCCCTGGTTTCTGTTTTGGTTCGTGGGTGGCGATGGCTGATGTCCCCAAGCTTGATTCTAGGGCTCTTGAGAGAGATACCCCAACTTGGGAGCCTGGTGGGGTGGGTGCTGACACTCCTGGGGGAAGAGATGGTGGAGACAGGCTGGTGTCGCACAGACACCCTGGCTGTGTCATTGGGAAATGAATTGGTCATTCTCAGCCCAGCTCCCAGTGCTTGTCATCACTGCCTTAGCAGGCCCAGGGATGCGCCCTGCCAACCTCCAGCACGATTTCTGGTCCTGCCCTGTTTTACTGCCTTAGCTCCTTAGTCAGAGGTGTGCAGTGGGGCTTACCCAGCCCTCACAATCAAAGCATAAAACCAACTGAAACAGTTTCGATTCTGGTTGCACAGACCTCTTACAGGAAAGGTCTTTTTGGGTCCCACTCCAGTTCACGTCCCCTACCAGCCAGCTCCCACAGGGACCACAGCGAGGAAGCTGACTGGGCTCAGGGCGCTGCCAGGGGCTCTCCAGGCACTTGAACATGTTTGGTTCATCCCAAACTCTGGACTCCTCTAGAGCCTCATCCACAAAAAACACCCCAACAGCCCCACTCAACCCTGGGGCACAGCAAAAATCCTGGGGCTCCTCTTGCTTGAGCAATCCCCCCAAGCAGGGCTTGTGCTGACAATGGAGTTTGTGCCTCCTGGGGCAGCCTGCATCCCACATCACCATCCCATGGGATGCACTCCTCACAGCAGCAACCCACAGGGTGCTGGAAGCTGCTCCCAGCAAATACCTGTGCTTTGTATCAGTGGCGATTGATTTAGAAAAGTTCATGGTTGCCGTGTCCCATGATTGGTTTACTAAGATATGGTTCATTTCCTCAAATGATGTAGTTTATGGTCATAATATATTTTAATTTCTTTATGATACAAGAGGCCAATGGCACTGGGCCTTCCAGGAATGTAAAGTGACAAATATTAGTGTTATCCTGTCTTGGAGACATAGGTCAAATGCTCAGAGGCTAATTAGCTGTTAGCTATGTTGTTTGTTAGCTGGGAGCCAGGCAGTTGGCACTGCAGCGTAGTGCCCACACATGATCTTCTCCCCTTCTCATGCAACAAGCCTTGCCTGTAGAAAGCTCCCCTGCTCCCATACCTTGCTTGCTGCTGTGTGCTTCTGTGGCAGTGGACAGGATGCTCTGTTGCATGGGAGGTGCTGTGGTGGCCACGAGCTGCAGGGGTGCAAAGCTGTTGTGGACGTGGAGCTCCAGGGTGCTACTTTGCCCCCACTTACCCCTCTGGCACTTGGTGTGTGCTGGTGACAGAGGACGCTGGGGACAAGTGCCTACTCAGGCACTCTGCACGCTCCTGGGGAGAAAAAGCATTTAGCACTAACTTGTTTCCTTCTGGCTCCAGAAACCAGAATCTCTCCAATTTAAACTTACCGCTCCTTGCTTTCTTATTTTTACCCCATGCCCAGCCTGCCTTCCCCAGTTCAGACCTCACCAGTGCTCCCAAATCCAGCATCCTTACACCTTCCTCGTGCTGCCTCCCATCCCTTTCCTGAGATGCTCCCCCAAAGTTTACCTCCCGACCCCGGGTGAATTTTCCATCAGGAAGATGCTTTTTGCCTTCCAGGAGCCCTTGACTTGCCCTTCTTTGGGGACATGGGCTCAGATTTGCCTCACTGAACAAGCAGCTTTGCAGTCCTTTGTCTTCATTTCTAGTGAGGGCTGATCCCAAGAGCCCAGCAGTGACTGGGGGTCAGTCCCCATCTTAGCTCGCTGCTGCATCCATGTTTGCAAAAAAGAGAAGAGCAGCTTTGAAAAGAAAGGTAAAACTTGCTTTGTTGATTTTGGCTGTTCTCCACCCATTGCTTCACCAGCTGGAACGACTCAGGGCTGTTTCATGTATGTATAATGAACGTAGAAGTCAATGAAATCTAAATCCCTTGCAAGGGGGATGACATGGGTGAAGGGAGAGACTCTCTAAACTGTCAAATCGGGCACTCTGTAGGGCTCTTTTTCTCTGGGAAGTCATAAGATTACTTCAGTTACAAAGGCATTATATTAATCTGCTAAACAATTCCAGATGTGGGCTGCTGAGATCCCTGGCACACTGAACACGTGAACTGGTGAGGCATGGAAAGCAATAGGTGCCCATTGCTAGCACCAAACCCTCTCCAGTGCTGCTGCTTTCCCATGGCTTCTGCTCCCCCATTTAAGCTCAGCTTAAAAGGATGGATTCACACTGAGCATCTGCCAGCACAGTGTACCTGACACAGCATGTGGCGAAGTCAGAGCTTCCCAGGTTTCCTCCCACATAGGCAAGAGGGTGCTTTGCTGAAAAGTGCTGGGTTGTGGTTTAGATGGAGTGCAGCACTCACTTTGATGGTTTAGGTGAGGCAAGCGGGATCTGCAGTTCGAGCTATAGCTCAGGATGAGTTACAGCCTATGGGGTAATGCAAGATGAATCAACAGCTCCTCTTCCTCGCTTGGTCTGAGAACAGTTCACACTTACTCTCCTGGCAGTGCAACAGTTCCCAAAGAGCATTGGTAATTACTTCCTCAAGTGCTCAGAGCCTTTGTTAGGCAGGACAATAAACCCCTTTCTGGTCCTGGATTGAAAGCAATGCACAGTGTTATCAACATACACTGAAATGGTCTGTCTGTCCTCACATTTACAGTTCTTTTCCCAATGCTTTTACATACCAGCGTTTTATTTTAGCTCCAATAACTGCCTCCAGCTCCAACATTCATCCCAGCCCTGGCTAAAACGCACATGTTGCTTTTGGAGAGGAGTTCAAGCAACCTCCTTTGAAGTATCTCTTTCCCCATGTCCAAAAACTGCCTTGATTCTCCATACGGTGATTTTATGTCCTGGGGGCAGTTCTGGTTGGTTTGGCCACTTGGTTTGGCTGATAGATTTGGCATTGGTGAGAAATACCTGAGGCTGCGGAGAAGCTCCCTCCATCACCCTGAGCGGTGCTGGGGAGCTCAGGGTACCTTGCATGTCACAAGCTCACCAGTGACAGCATGTCTGAGGTCTGCTCAGGCATCGTTTGTCCTGGGCATTGCCCCCAGCTCCAAGCAGCACCTGTGCCCACCACAGCACTAGGGAAAATGAATCACCAACAGTGATCTGGTTTTGCACGGGAAGATGAAATACTGGTGCCTTCCCTTGGGAACCAGGTCTGGCACATGGCTGTAGTCACCTCCTGCCTCTCGGGGCTGGACCTTTTTGATCCATGCCCCTGGATGCAGGTGGTGGATCTTTCTGGTTCACTTCCACAAGGCGTTTTGCTGTGGCAGGGACATGTTCTGTGAGGCTGGCGAGGGGCAAACAGACCCCGAACACTTCCTGGTGAATCAGCAGTTTCACTGGAGACTTCTCGCTGCTGCTGGGGACGTTGTGGGGATGGACACAGGCACTGACCCCAGCTGTGTGTCCATCGTGCAACTGCTCAGAGGCAAAGATCCCTCGCTTGAACTGGGGGCTTGTTTCAGCTGCACTAACCTGCAGCCCCCCCGGACCCTGCCAAATTCCTTGGAGCTGCTTTTAATGCACTGACGACTTTGCTCCGGAATCATGGCATGGTGGAAGTCAGAAGGGTTTGACAGTGTGGCCTAAATATCCCTGTTTACAAAAAGTCTGACAAAACACGAGCCCTTGGCTTTATCTTTCGCATTTGGAAATAGCCACAGAGCAAATATACTTAAGGCATGAAGGGAGGGGGATTTATATTGACTTTAGAAAAAGCTGTTCTTTAAAAACAGGAAAAAAAGCTCATCCTCGAGCTGCGTAGGCTGGCTGTTAGACCCAAAAGTCCTGCGTGGAGGCTTAGAGCTTGCCTGCTAATCTGTGGCAATGCTGTGTGAGCAAGTCATGCAGTAAACTGCTCTCTGTTAATTTTTTAATGTAGAATAAACAGGTCAAGAAATGATTAGCATGAGAGTAAGTTGAGCTTAATCAGGGGAAGCAGAAAAGATGAGAGGGAAGAGGCAAATTGGAGTTATCAGTTAACCATATGGAGTGGCTCTGCCTCTACCAGCTCGTGTTCCCTCTCATTTTTCATCCCCTCTGAAGCCGCCTTTTCCCCCCTTCCCTAATTTAAATGATGAGCTAAAATTGCTGATATAAGCACAATGGAAGCTCTTGTTTCTCCTTCTTGTTTTCTATCTGCAATGGCTGCCCAAATGAATTGCAGGTGATAACATTCCTACCTGGATATTCCAAATGGTCCTTCCCATTCCGTGTGGAGAAACGGAGCTGCTGATGTTTAGGTTGAAACACACAGAATCCTCTTGATGCAAGTACGAGCACTCTGCTCCAGTGCAAAAGGAGCGATCCCAGCAGATCCAGGGGTTGAGCGGAGGCATGTGGGCAAGGGGAAGAGCAGCCCTCAGGACTGCTTGGAGTGGAGTTTGGTCAGTGGTCGGAGATCTATATTCTCAGATAGGCAGGACTTTGTCCACAAACTGGAATTTGAAATTTCAAAGGGGAAAAAAAAAAAAAAGGCAGAAGGGACCTTTGCATGTGTGGAGATGACTGCGCTGGCGACGCTGCCCTGCGACTCCTGGCCTTTGTCTTCTAACTGGGCTTTGTGCTTCCCCAACCGCTCGCTGGGCAAAATGGTGGTGGGATGAGCAGGGGCCTCGGCCTTGCTCAGGGCAGTTGTGCCCTGGAGAGGTTTCAGACCCAGGCCCATCTCTGCTTTGCTTGCATGCCAAGGAAAAACCACTGCAGTCCCACAGTGGCCATGGAGCTGTGAGTGACATGGGAGCAATCTGGAGTCAGGGCTGCAAGAGGCAGTGGTGGCATCACTCATGTAAGGAGAGGTTGGTCCTGCTGGCTATGGGCACTGGCATTTCTGCCAGCGATTCCTTAAGAATGCAGAGCTGTGAGAGAGCAAAGCAAAGGGCAGGAGGGCCCCAGGCTCCTGGCTGCTCCATGCTCAGAAAGATGCAGGTGACCCCAGATCTGGTCAATGCTGGAGAGCAGGAATGGGCCAGCAGGACCTGCAGAAGCATAACCCACACAGGGGCACTGGGGAGATGCGGCCAGGCTCCCCATAGGGTGCATGGTGAGAGGAGACCAATGGGCATAACAGCGGGAGAGAGATTCAGATAGTGTCCAAGAAGAAATTTACTCACCATGAGGACAGTCAAGCATCAGTCGCCTACAGAGGTTGTGTGGTCTCCATCCTTGGCCCTACTTCCAGCAGGAGGTTGGAGTAGGTACCCTGAGGTCCCTTTCAACCGCACTTATCCTTTGATCCTTCAACACCCTGTTCAAGAAGGGCAGAAGGAGCCCTGTGAAAGGAGCTTGCTCACCCACTTCACATGAAGAGCTAGCAAGCACGGTAGCTCATGATATTCTTACCATAAATGCTCTATTATATACTCTATTCCTGACCCTCATTTACTGAGTAGCATAGATTTTATTTTCAGGGATTTATATTAATAGATTTTATTTATCCCTTTTGCTTTGGATTAATTTCCCAGCCAGGGATACATAGACAAGGCAGAATTAGTGTCATGATGTGCCAGTGTGGGAAAGGATTCAGGGCTCCAAAGATAAAAATTAAATAATCATTGGCACAGAACACTTCATCCCCCAGAACTGTCATTGTCTCCTTTGCAGTGATCTCCTCGATAGGAAATGGCAGTGGAGGGCTCAGAAAATGGTAACAGGAGGAGAGAGAAGAGGGCCTGAAAACTGAATTTCCCCCAAGCACTTAGTCTGGGAACAGCCTTTGCCTATCAGTGGGGGTTTGCCAGCTATGAGGTGTCTCCCTCTGGAATAAAAATGACAAAACATCTCCCATAGGACAGAAGTGTTTGAATCCACCCCACAAATAGCATCTGACTTGAACATTTCCATCTAAAGCAGCTGCAGGGCAGCAGCATCCTGTTGGCTAGTACAAGCCATGACTACATTGGCAAGCTGTCCCAAACCCCACCATGCAGGGACATCAGGGGAGACAACTTAAACAGGGGAAGTTTAGATTGGATATGAGGAAGAAATTCTTCACTGTAAGGGTGGTGAGGCACTGGAATGGG
>JANRGW010036140.1:30709-58467 GCA_024733675.1 Psilopsiagon aymara
TCCCTGCCCATGGCAGGGGGGTTGGAACTGGATGATCTTAAGGTCCTTTCCAACCATAACTATTCTATGATTCTATGATTCTAAGGACTCCCCAGGGAGACCATACTCAGGGAGCAGCCAATGTGTTTCCATCATGAGCCCATCTCCAGGGCAAAGGAATCACACGGTGTCCTTGGCAGGTCTGAGACAAGGGATTTGAGAGGGGGCACTGGTGACCGATGGAGGACACCAGTGGTGAGAAAACGACAGTCAACACAACCCCGGTTGGGAAGCGCCACGTCCCATTGACAGTCCCGGCCTCGTGAGCCACCTAATGCTCTTCAAACTTCCCTGCTCCTTATCTGCCGCTCTCCTGCACACGCTGCCTCACCGGTTTCTATTCCTGGCCCTTTTAATCCTTCCTGCCCCGGGAGCAAACGGCCTTTGCAGCCCTCCTGGCTCAGCAGGCTATTCGAAAACCAGGTTTGTTTTGCTGAGCAGAGCAGAACGGGCCATGCTTTTACGATATTTTACTAGACGCTGTGGCAAATCCTGCACATATTTGAGGTAGTGTCTGTAGCATTTATCTAATCAAAGGGATCATCGTGGCCCGGACAGATTGGGATGGAGGTCTCTGCGATGAGGTCATGGAGGGGGCTATGCTCTACTTTAGTATCTCCATTCCAGTGTGCTCATTGTAAAAACAATTTCTGGCTCAGGACTGCTCCTACCAAAGGGAAGAGCCACTGGCAGTGAGTGCCAAGAGCATTGGGAGCACAGACTGGATGACTGCTTTCCCTGCAGCAAAGATCATTTATCACAGTCCCAAGTGAGAAAGCCCCATGCTCAGCTTCACTCCTGCAGTTTTACAGCAGAAATGCTGTTCAGAGGTGCTATATAGGTCATAGTTTCAGGGGGCAAGAGCTGGTTGAACAGTATCTAGTGCTCCTAAAATGTGAACAGCAAATCCTCACAAGCGTCACTTCCCAGAGACATGCGCTGTTGTGGAGCTATAGACCTTGGTGTCACGTTGTGGCAGCAATGCCACAACATGACACAGCATAGCTCGGGGTGCCGGCTGGGCTAGGGCTGCATTGGGGTGCTGGGAAGCACAAACACGAGCCAGCTGAAAGCCCAAATCAGCTGCCTATGGACTCAGTTACCAGGTTGCGAAATCATGGGGGTGTTTTTAATGCAGAGCGAGCTGATACCAAAACATTAATTGCTGGTTCTCCAGGGCCTTGCAGCCAATGCCATCCAGCCATTGATTACATTCGCAGTCATTGATCTTGTTATTACACTGAAACATCTCAGTCCTGTCTAGAGTGAAGGGGCACGGGGAAGGAGAGCATCCAGATAAGCAAGGAGAGCACAGGCAGCTCTGCTGCTTGCTCTGGCCCCCTGCTCAGTACAAGCAGGGTTCAACCCAAGGTCTGCGTGAAGCAGTAGAACCACCAATGGTACTGTTGACAACTGCACCCACAGAAGGAAAAATCCCACTGCAGAGTGTAAAACACCTCATGAAGCCCAAGGCTGGGGTTTGTGGCACAGGGTGGCTCTGGTAGCGGGACAGGAGCATCCCCAAGAATGCCCAGGGTGTCCATGCCGCCCCCCAGCCCCACTTGCTGTTGGGGCATGGCTGCAGAGTAGGATCTGTTTATAGGGCATTCAGCCCCTATAAAACTCTATTTATAGGGAAGTAAAAGGAGTCATATGTCATTACTTTGCATAGCAACGTGTAAATTGCCAGGCAGACACTGACCTTCTCTGACTCGGAGGGAGAGGAAAGAAGGGTGGGAAGATGTTGGGAACAAGAGAAGGGAAAAACAGGGGTGACAGCCAACAGTGGAGAGGGGAAGGCAATGACAGAAGTGAAGAGCAACCTTGTTCTCCTGTCGGGGGGGGATTCCAAGTTTTCTACCCCACATACTGTTAAGACCAACACCAGCAGCTCAGCATCAAGGTCAATAGCATGGGAAGGTGCTCTGTCATCGGCAGAGCCTGCTCCCGTGTCCTGCCTGCGCATGGGAGCCGGGATTCGCAGAGTGCCTTTAGATGCAATAACAAACAGTCAACAAGAATCACTGCTGCTCCACAAAAAAAAAACCACAGCTTAGCAGCGTTCACAGTGGGTGAGATGATTAAAGATTAACCCCCTGCCTCCTGCCTCCACCCCTCTGGGGAGTACAGGCCTTGAGGCTCAGCAAATCCTTTCAGAGAAATACCTGAAATAAAAGACAACAGATAGGGACGCAGCGAAGGCAGAGAGAGGCAGAAGGGCCAATAGCCTCGGACAAGGGAATCGGTACAATCTGGCCCGTGTTTGCTGATGATAATGCGCCTTTCCAAAGCCCTGATAGACATGGAGATGGCAGATTATAGCGCAGCGCTAGACCCGGCGTATACCACCCTGGAGTTTGAGAACATGCAGGTGCTGGCTATGGGCAACGGTAAGTCTGCTCCGTCTTCTCCCCTCTGCTGTGGTGGGATGCGCCAGGGGATGCAGGAGGAGAATTCCTTGGGGTGGCTGCTGAAATGGTCCTGGGGAGGGCCTGGGCACGGCAGAGGCATCAGCCAGCTGCTCCCAGCAGATCACAGGGGTGTTTCTGCTTCACTGGGGAAAAACAGAGGTGGTGGAACAATGCTGTGCTCAGCAGAGGCAGGATGGTGCCCTGCAGCCCGGCACACACCAGGAGCTGGGTACAGTGAGAGGCTCCCACCAGACATTCAGCACAAGGGCTGGGGCTGAGCACAGGGGAGGTCTCGCCTCCCCCAGACCACAACCAAGAGAAGAGACTAGCTAAAAGACTGAGTGGAACACTGCTGATGCTCACTGGACAGACTATGCAGCCTGTGGCTCCAGAGCAGGGCCAGCCCCAGCCCATCGGCAACTGGAGATGGGTTTTCCCAGAGCACAAAGCCACTTAGTGCCTGGCAAGGGTGGAAATCACTACAGAAAGTGATTCAGGCACTGCCCTGAGGCCATGGCCCTTCCATGCAGTGCAGAGGGTCAGGAGGCTCAGCTCCAAGGGAAGAAGGGGACCTGGTGGGGATGGAGGAGCATTCCCATCCTTTCAGGAGGGCAGGATCACACTTAATCTGGGATTTGCAACACTGGCCCACCCATTTGGGACCAAGGAGTCCTGATGATTAAATGCTCAGAGATAACAGGAGATTCCTCACCAAGTCCCCCCTAAAGTCTCTCTAAACATGAGGTTAATGACTAAACAAACCACATCAGAGAAAGCGACCCCCTGAGCCCTTTCCCCCTGCCTGCTGTGTCACTGAGGCTGCTGGGCACCCCCGTCACAGAAGTACAGGCTCTTCTCTCGCAGCCTGTACAGGTCTTCCCTGGGTTATGGCTCTGCCCCATCACAGACTCAACACTGTGATGCCAAAGTGGCTCTGCTGTGCAATAACCCCCCAGCACCGAAGGGTCTCAGCCCCTTCTCTGCTCCCAGGGGCTGGTGCTACCCACTCAGGGGTCTCAGGGCTTAGAGCAGATCTGCCAGTGTCCATCTGGGACAAGCCCAGGACTTGCTCCATCTCTGTTCCCCTCTCCCACACACGAGCTCCTGCATGGGGGCTTGTGACTGGGCCTCCACAGGGCAGAGGGACATGATAATCTTATATGATGAGATCGAATCAGATACAAGATGCACCCTGGGGTGGATGAGTCAGCTGGGTCAGGCAGCGCCCATGCCTCTCCTCCTCCTCCTATGCCTAGCTGCACACCAGGGCCAGGTCTCACCTCCAGGGCTGCTTTGGCACTCCAACAACTGCCCCCACAACCTCTGCCTCCCAGCCTGGCCAAGGACTTCAGGAGAGATCGGCTCAGCCCAGAGATGGCTGCTCAGCACTGAGCAAGTTTGCCACAGACCAAATGCATCCCATGTTCAGACAGGCTTGGGGCCCTCTCGAGGAGCTCCTGTCCTAACACAGGTCTCAGTCGTGAGGTCTCAAAGTCAGTTTTTTTCATTCCTCTATTTACCTTAACTCCAAATCATAAACCCACTTCACCGCAGCCACAATGCGTTCTGGCACCATGAAATAACCTTAATTGGAAAATTATCCATTAGGCAATAATTTTATTGTTCGTTGGCAATTAGGGGAAGATGTTGTAATTTCTTTGATAATGGTGCCAGTTTTTCCTGTTCTATGTTCATCTGATTGCAGCTAGAAAGGGATTTATCTGGGCTCCCACAGACACACAAGTAATGCGGTTATAGGTAAATCAACTCTTCCTTTCTTGTGTTAAGTCCTATGTTCAGCTGAAATTGGAAATCTAACCAGAATCTAATCTTTCTGGAATGACCTTCACCCAGCCCAGCCCTCAGGAAGCACTGGAAGGAAGGATGGTTTTGGAGGCAAGCTCTCAAAGGGACAAGAGACAGCCAGCCAGAATGGGCTCTGCAGTGGAGAGCAGAGCTTTGCAAGGGCAGCTGCCCCCACAGAAATGCAGCTGTGTGCCAGTGTGTGCCAGGCAGGAACAGAGAGAGGCAGCAAACTGACTTAGAGGGAAACCTAGGAGGAACATGAAGACTTAGACGGAAAGGTATCAGGGAAATGAAAGGGCTGGAGCGAGATCCCCCGGGCTAGCTCACGGCTGCCCAGGGACAGCATGAGCAGGCTGTGCAGCAGTTGCTGCAACACCCCTTTCTCTGCAAAGTAAGAGGTAGAACTGGAGCCCTGCCCCAAGCAACATCACCTCAGCACCACCATGCTCCAGCTACTAAAAGGAGCCCCACTGGACCAGCCCCTCTGTAGCATTCAGCTCCCTTTCTGCTGGATGCTGAGTGGGAGCAGCTGTGGCCCTCCCAGGGTGATAGCTGCATCCCTGCCAAACCCGGACACCTGTAGACCCAAGTATTCAAATCCCAGCAGGTTCCTGTGGCTCTGTGGATCCTGGCTATCATTTGCAACTGGGGTTTCCACTGAGGCAGGGGAATGTGCCTGTGTTGATACAGGAAAATGTACATAGAAGAAGACAATTAGATCAACTGAATGAAGGACTGATCCCTTTGGCCTTGTGGTTTGTTTGGCTTGCTGGAGGGGTTTTAACATAGGCCTTGTATGGTTTTGAGCCTTTCAGATGCCCTTTCCTACAGAGGCTGTTGCAATTCCCCATCCTCCCGAAAAAGCCCTGACAGTGCCTGACTGTAAGGTCTGTACAACACATCAATCTCAGCTGTGGTGCTACCAGACTCTGGAAAATGCCCAACATACAGCCTCCTCGACACTATAGCATCACCCTTTCTTCCTCATCTAGCTTGAATCAGTCCTTCCTTGCACAGGTAGTGTTTGCCACATGAGTTTTCCAGCTGAAGCCATTTGAATTTATATGCCCCTCAAGTCTTGCTCTCCTGAAGAACCCCCACGCATGCTGGCTCTCCATGTCTGGCACAGAAGAGCTCAGGAAAGGGAGCTGTCCACCTCATTGCTCCAATAGCGTCTGCTCAGAGCTATCTTGGGCTCTTTCAGTGCTATAACGTAAACACCTCTCTAATAAATCAGCAGCTCACCCTGAGCTGTAATACTTGGGCTTTAACTCTGCTCCTGCTTTTTCTCTGGCGACACTACTGCAGGCCAAAGTGCTTGCAAATCCCAAAGGAATTTTGGCTCTGCTCTGTGATTCCTGCTACTGGGTTTCTGCTTTGTCTGAAGGTGTTGCTGGAATCAGGCCTTTGGGAAGAGCTTTCTCACCCTGGCACATGGGGAGCTTTGGCACAGTCGAAATGCAATGACTTAACATACTCAGAGCATCCTACCAGTTTGTACACACCTCTCTGACCTGCCTCTCTCTGGCTGCAGTTGCCTGGTTCTTCCAAAAATCAAGTCTCTCACTGGAAACTGAGTTAGGAAACGTTGTCTCTCTCTCACTGTATTCTTCCTGTGTCCTTCCCCAAGCAGACACGTCTCCATCAGAAGCAGCCAACCTCAACACTTCCAACAGCATCGGGGTGAGCGCACTGTGTGCCATCTGTGGGGATCGTGCCACGGGGAAACATTATGGGGCTTCCAGCTGTGATGGCTGCAAGGGCTTCTTCAGGAGGAGCGTCCGGAAGAACCACATGTATTCCTGCAGGTAAGGACAGAGGGGACAGAGTAAGGTGGCTGAGGCAAAACAGTCGCTAGGAGCTGAATGACAAAGCCCTCAAAGCTCAGCAGCATCCTTCATCCCCTCTGCATCCTCCACCACCTTCCCTGACCTCAATCTCCAGCTGGGAAGGGTCACAGACTGCTTTCACTGTGGGATTGTCCTCCAGTGATCACTGGGGAATGACTCTTGCCCAGAATGGCCTTGCCCCATTCTTTAGGGGCCAAGCACATGCTCTTGCAAATGGATGTGGCCAACTGTGGATGTGGCCAGCAAGCAAGGTGACGACAGGAAGAGCAACAACCTGGGCAGCATAGCATGCACCTTGTGTCACTGGTGGTAGCCCATGGCTCTGCTGTGCCATCAGCAACTGTGACCTGCCTGCTCCCTGCTCTGAGCAACCCACACATAAAAAGTCACAGAGGAAACCCTGGAACTCAGCTCAGGTGCCTAAATCACTCAGCTTTTTGAGTGTGTTACTCCCGGTGGCCTGACAGCCACTTGGAAAATGTGAAGAGCAGCATGACTCTAAAATCTGAGTGACAGAAAGAAGCTCCAGGTTTACAAGTGCATGTGAAGCACCTGCACACCAGGTTTATTCAAGCTGCTGCCCAGGGAGTGTCTTCCCTGCAGCTCCATTGGAAAAGCCGAAGTACCCGGTTCTTTGGAGACAAGGGCTTTTCTATAAGTGCTACAGAAATGCTTAGAAAGATACTTTCAGGCATCATTTGGGCAAATCTTAGGCCTTTAAAAAGCATGGTAGCCACAAGCCTTTTCAGAAGCTATAGAACTCAGCATGGCTGGGAGCCCCTTCCCAGCCCTGTACACCTTTGGCTTTACTTTGCAAGCTTGATCAAGCCCCAGTGAATCAGAGCAAAGTTGCAAGTAAAATTCATGCTGCAAATGGCCACCAGGCCTGTGCTGCATGCAGGAACCACACACATCAGAGACCAGTGTTTGCCCCATCACGTGCAATGGATTTGGTGATACAAGTGTGAAGGGAAGGAGCTGATCCCTTCCCAAATCCTTTCTGAAGTGCAGGTGCCTACAGAACACAGCTTGCACACCAGTGATGCTCTTCAGAGGTCAGATCCAACCTGCCTGGATCTCAGACACAGAGCTGCAGGGACTTAAATCCACTTCTTAACCTTACTGACTCAAGAACAATCTTCTACCCCTTTTTTGATTCACATAAATAAGTTCTTCTTCCCTTCTAACTGGGATCTAACTTACAAAAGAGGCTACCAAGTTGGCTCTAACCCTCCTGGATCATACTTTTAACTTCATTGGGGTTTGTTAATGCATCTCAAGCATCCTATGCCCAGTGGCCAGCAGCCTGAGCTCCTGCATGTGGCTATCAGGTCTAATCTGCCCTTACTGAACACCCAGAGGTAGAGCAGAGGGCTGAGATGTTCAGTGCAAAGAAGAAACCTCAGGCTAAAGCGTGGGAATGGCACAGACCGGGGCTCCTTTCTCAGGGTGAGCGTTTGGGAACGTGCTCTCTATCTTGGAGCCTTCAGGCTCAGTCTTGCTGCTCCTCACACTTCTCTTTCTTCCCAGGTTTAACAGGCAGTGTGTGGTAGACAAAGACAAAAGGAACCAGTGCCGATACTGCAGGCTTAAGAAGTGCTTCCGAGCAGGAATGAAGAAGGAAGGTGGGTGATGGCATGGCTTCCCTGTGCTCCCCCCAGCAGCAGTCAAACTGTCTGCCTGTCTCTGAGGAAGTCCTCGCAGCCCAAAGGCAGTCCCTGCCATGCTCATGCTTGCCCATCTTAGCCCTGTCTTTCCTCCACAGTGCTCTCCTGTGCACAGATACAGACCCCATTGTACGGGGGTATAGGGAGAGTTTTGGCCTCCAGTGATGAGCCCTGCATGTACCCAACCTGCCCACTCGAAGCCATGCAAAGCCCTTGGAAGCAGTCACTGTCCCAGCAGTTGAGGGCAAGGCATGGGGGCCCTGTGTACTCTCACATTCAGTTTCAGGACACTTCTCAGGGCACCTCTCAAATGCTATCAAAGGCAAGCCCATGACAGTGCTACAGGACCCTTCCTGAGTCTCAGAATTACCCGTGCTTGTACACACAAATCACAGGGGGCCCCTCCAGCCCATTCTCACTCACACTGACACGCAAATCACTTGTGCTCCCACATAACTGGGGCATCCAAGCAGTTCAGGAATGCTTCTCAACATCAGTGAGAAGCAGAAACTTCCAAGAAGGCCTGGAAATTTGAACACACTTTGGGAAAACTGCTCTAAGTGCTGTTGTCACCATGAAACCCAAGGCTGGAAGGGTGAGCCCAGCAAAGGTCCAGCTGTCATTTTGCACCTTTTTTTCCCTAATACGCATACAAGTTCTTGCTGACCCTCTGCAGACAGCTTAGCTCTGTGATACACTCACCACAACAGAAAAGACCCAGAGCAAGGTGGAACATTTTGGCTATCTAACTCCCTATGAAATGAGTGAAGATACCCACCCCATCTGCATGGCCCAGGGCCACCCCACCACCTGCCCTGCCCCTCTGTCTCCACACCCTTCTGGGTTCCTATGACTCAGACACAATGGGACAGGATTCACCCTCTTCTTAGCCCTGCTTGGGTCTCAGGGGTATGTGCAGTGGAGCTGCTGTGGCTCTGCTGATGGTCCCACTGGTGGCTCTTTGGTAGGGGGAAAAGCTGTCAGGAGCAGCCCAGAGGTGCGGCTTGGCATGGCACAGAGCTCATACCACTGATGTCTGGAAAGGGACAACCAGGAGGCATTTGGCCCTGATGTTCCACGTAGAGAAATTAAACCCTGTGCTCCTCCACAGTTCACATCCCTTCGAGGAGAAACTGAGGAGAAACGGGGTCCTTGAAGACAACAGAAAAGTACCAGCGGTACCTGGGTGGCTTCCAGGAACAGCGGCCTGGGGGAACACCTCTGAGCATTTAATCCCTGCTAAAGGGAATGAGGAATTGCAAGGAACTTGGCTTGGCTTTTACTGCAGAACACAGGAATCCTCCTCTCCCTGCAGCGCCCACTCATCCCATGCCCAGGGCTTTGCTGCTGTCTGTTAATATTCAATAGAAGTTACATTAGGTGCATGACCAGCTAATACTGAGCAAACATTTGGAAAACATCATGGCGTGACTGAACTCGGGGTCCTGCTACTGATAACAAGCAGCATAACCTTGAGAGCTCCTATTTACAGCCGCTGACTGCAGGGCTTTGCTTCTGGCCCAGCCTCATTATTGCTTTTTATCAGGTGGATTTATTCATTGAGAACGTATCAATCCAGAGGGCCACCAGCCTAAGGCAGGGACTGTTCTGTTTCCCTGCCATCGATCAATACCTTATTTGAGCAGATGGCTTTGACTGGCATGGCCATGGGGAGTTACAGCCAGCCCATGGCCTCGTGGCACATAGAAGCAAATCTTTCCCCCACACTGCTGCTTCTGCTCTGCCTGCTGCTGTCTATAGACTCAAGACCATGCAGGGAGGCACACTGGGGTCAATCCTGCCATGGGACTCTCTTTACAATAAGGTATGGGAGAGCTCAGTTGCCCTGGATAGATAAATAGAAGCTGTTCTGCATCTCCTTCCTTATTGTAGCTCAGATGGAAGATTTCCAACTGCACCTACCTGGTGCAAGAGCTTCCCAAACGGAGCCCACAGAAGTCATGTGGACAGAAAAGGAAACCATGCAGATTCCTCCATTTCACACAGAAGCTTTGGGCCATGCATGAGCGTGCCCACTGTTTCAGACCCCTTATATTGAAATCAAAACTCAGAACGAGACTCTTTGAAAGAAAACTTTTCCATTGAAGTCTACAGGCTTTGAAGCAGGCGTTTGGGTTCTGTAAGAATCCCATCACAGGAAAGCCTGATAAAGCCAATCTGAAAACAGATCCACCAGACGTAGTCAGTTCTCACAGGCATCCCATCACAAAGCTGCCCTGCCAGGCAGGGAAGGTGGGAAACTGCTTCTAAAGAAAGGGAATGCCAAAAGCCTGCACTGGTTTCTGGTGTGCATTGCCATGGAGGAGCTGCAGCTCAACCAAAATAACTCTCTTGCAGCTGTACAAAATGAACGGGACCGAATCAGCACCCGCAGATCAAGTTATGAAGACAGCAGCTTGCCCTCCATCAGTGTCTTACTGCAGGCAGAAGTCCTGGCACAACAGGTACCTCTCTTTCTTCTTTGGCAATACAAAAGCATCAGGCACTATCTGGCTAGTAGACCCAGTTGAATATTTAATAGCTGAGTCATCAAATTACCACCTCTTCTCTAAAAGTAACCTATCTGCCAACTCCACATTGGCTTTTCAAAGACATTTGTTACCTGGAACCATCCCTTTAATGCTCCTTGGTCCAGATCTCAGTTGTAGTAATACATGGTAATCTGTTCTGCTTGGTTGTGACATATGAAGGCTGGAAAGCCTGCTGGAAGAAAATAGAGTAGAATCATTGAAATCCAAGGAGCTGCAGCCACCTCAGCCAGCTGAGGGGCCGGCCTCACATGCACAATCTCTCTTCCCATCCGCTGCTATGAACTTCAGATTGTGGCTTCCTGCATTTTCATGAGGAATCAGTTTCATGTTTGTTTTATGCAGATATTCTTTCTAGTGTTTGCTTTGAAGACCCCGTTTCCACAAGCATACTGCCAAGACTGATTCCTAGAGCACTCACCTGGAAAGATGATCCTGGTTTAAGAATCTGGGTACTGCAAACAGTGTACACGAGATCAGCACTCCTTGGGAGGACACAGGACAGGATGGAAGGGCGCAGGCTGCGGGGAGGGTTTGTCTGTGAGAACAAGTGATGAGGGGCTGGAGGCAAGAGCTGCCACTCTTCATGGGAGGTGGTGAGAGCAGCACTCCTTGTGCCAGGGAACATGAAGAGGCGTTTCAGTTGGCATCTTACCCTGAAGACTGCCCTGGGAGATGCTTCAGGGCAGGACGAGCTGTGCTTAGGCTGTAAGGTCCACTTCCCCAAGGAGTGGATATGCCAGAAGGGCCAAGGGCCAATCCTGTACACAAGCAGCATATCCAGTCTCATCCTGTGTCTCACCTTGTCCTACACAGGCCCTAATGTATTTATACACCCTATGAAATTCATATCGGTACTGCTACCAAAGGTGATCTCAAGTCACCAGAACTGCAAGAGAAGGACATTTCTGGGGCAATGAGTCCTGTATCATGGTATGTAAGTGCGGAGCAGGGTCTGCTGACAAAAACTACAACCACCTACAAATCCAGGGGAGCTCCTGCTCTCCCACAGAGCATGGAGAGATTCATTAAACAAGGCAGGCTCCAGCCCGGTAATTGGTAACTTTCACGCGCCTGCCTAATTAGAACAAGATACTGCTGAGGAGCTGCTTTCTCCAAGATCTCGGGTCACTCACCCAGAGGTCTCTCTTTATTTGCTAAGCCTTCCGGGCTCCTTGATTAGGGTAATACACGGTGAGATTTTTACAATCTTATTTATTCAATAACAGCTCGAGAGCTGGAAAGCTTCCAGGTAATGCAACCTGGGGGGGAAAAAATTGCAGGTGGCATTAGAATCCTATTTCCTTGGCAAGGTCCAAGCTGAAAACGCTGGCAGGAACAGGACAGGAAGAGCTGATGTTGTACAAGAGCACAGAGGGCAGGCGGAGGGCAGCGATGGGCTTGAGTTAATTGCTTACAGGAGCATGAGAATAAAGCAGTGACTAAGGTGCTGGGTAAGCAGCTATACATGAGAACCAGGGAGGAGGCTGGGTGCCTGGTTTGGGAGAGATGTCCTCTCAGGCTCTGTGTGACAGCACTTGCAGAGCTGTGAGACTTGTCCTTTGTAAATGAAATGGCCCCATTTGCCTCTTCAATCACAAATAATTTGCCATGCAAAAAGTTCTTTCAGGCATGTTTGTACACCAGCAGTTTTGCCAAAAGGGCCTAAAAGCTGAGAAGTGAAGCCTGCAGGTGACCTGTCAGAAGCAGACAAGGCAGGTCTGGACACGCACTAGTTGTGGAGCAGAGTGAAATGGGGAGCAGTTCTCTGCCCTTTGGTGGGACAAGTAGCTTGTGTAGCAGCACTGGGTGGATGTGTCCTGGCTACTGGTGAGGCTGACTGCCACACAAGTCCTTTTGCTCTCTCCTGGGTCTTGGCTGAGCACAGTTGTTGGGTGGAAGGAAGACCTTCACTTTAGAAACATTTCTTTCATGCTTTCCAGTCTGTTCAAGGCATGACAGCTTACCAAGATGATCCACAGCCTCAGCTCTGAAGCATTCCGTGTTCACAGATCCCAAACTGATCTCAATTTAAGTTGTGCTGTAGAGGCTGGGTGTGCAATGGAGGAAGTAATTATTGATGCTGGAGTCTGCATCAGCACAACCCACCGGCTGGGTATTTTCCTCCCTATGTTTCCTCTGTGGCACTGGAAGCTAAAGAATTTCTCCTCTCCTTCCAGATATCATCCCCGGTTCCTGTGCTCAACGGAGACATCCGAGGGAAGAAGATTGCCAACATCTCAGATGTGTGCGAGTCCATGAAGCAGCAGCTGCTGGTGCTGGTGGAATGGGCCAAGTACATCCCTGCCTTCTGTGAGCTCCCCTTGGATGACCAGGCAAGTCCCTTCATCCACTCCACCTCGCTCTGCCCTGGTGAAGGCAGCGGGGAGCTGAAGGAGAGTCAGGCAGCTGAGACCTTCAAAGGAAAGGTGCATTGACACTCTGTTATCCTGACTGCTGCGGCTGATTGGGAATGGCATCCATACAATGCCAGCGCAGGCCACTTGCATGTGCAGCTAATCAGTCGATGAGCATAGCCATGATAACACTGAGCTCAAATGAGGTACATAATCGATGCTCATTTTGCATGGGTCTCTCGGTCAGTTATTTATTATTTATGGTTTGTGCAGCACTCTGAATACCTGAAGTGCTGCACGAACTATAAATGCTATAAATGCTAAGGGTGATCAGACTTGGCAGGACAAATTCCTAGCCTAGTTTGCTCTTAAATATAAGCACAAACCTGCCCCTCTCTGTCTTTCTGCTTCTTGCCTGGCCACGTGTTTGCATCCGTTCTCCTGGTGCGGAATTATTGAAACCAAACATAAATTTGCTCCCAAGGCAGGGTTAAAAAACAGGAATATGCTTGCATTTAACAAAGAGATAGCACTGGTGGCAGGGTATAGCACTGCCGGCAGTGGCCAGCACAGGTCCTATCACAGGTAGGAAGGTATTCCTAATCTGCCCAGTCTACAGTCACAAGACCAGATGTGCTCTTTTCAACTAGGATCAGTCTCCAGCTCTATGGACCTACAGATAATTTTTATCATGAAGAAAAAAGATATCGAGAAAGTAAGAGCTGATCAAAACTTCCTAAATCCTAAATCTGAGCTCTTCAGTAACAGCAGCACAGAGCCCTAGGGAATTCAGTACTACTAACATAGGAGCATGTCTCCCTCTGTTCTACTGTGTGCAAGTGCTAAATTGTTTAAAATGGTAAGAAATCTGTTAAATTCCTAAGGCAAATACAACTCAGAGTATGAAAAGCAAAATGGACTCCAGTGGCAAATGACATTTACCCAGCACACAGGCCACAGCCCAGCAGAGGCTCAGGGCAGCGCTGCACAACACATTGCATCCTTGTGCCATTTGGAACAGAGGCAGTAAACCTGCTTAATAACACTACAAACTACAGCAATTGCCACATGAGCTCATTTTACCACTGTGGGGCTGCAAAATTTCTCGAAGAAGAAAACAAACCTAAAGATGACATTGCCTGGACCCTGCCTTCCAGCAGCAGAGGGGCTGCTCTCAGCGTGCTCCAAGGGTTTGGCTCGTCTGAAGTAGGTCTGTTAGGACCAGCCACCTCCCATTGTGAGCAGTTCCCAATCTGCCCCAGAGGGCTTGAGGGGAAAGACTGTGATGCATCAATTCGCTTTTGAATGACAATATGAGGACAGAGGCAGTAGATAATCAGAACAGGGCAGGAGGAAGGACTGGCAAGGAGCAGGAATGAACAAAACTAAGTGCAAGCAGCTGCCCAAGGGACACAAGAGCCAGTCAAGACATGTCCCATGAGAACATTTCATGTTAGGAAACGTGGTTACATCACCACTAAAATGCTGCCTGGCATTTTTATAGTAACATTTTTATAGGAAAAGTCATACCCAACCCCTTATTCTTCTTCTGCACCAAAATCTCAAAGTACTGGATTTGATGGGGCAAAGCTTACTTATTTTGAAGTAATTCTGCTCTGTTTTATCCTAGTTCACAATAGAGTAACATATTTCAGGTTGATCCCTGCAAGCACAAATATCAAATCAATCAGATGGCTTTGCCTTGCTGAAGTAATTGATTTTAACCATGCTCAAACAAGCAAATTTTACAGAAACAAAAATGATGGTTCCAAACTGAGCTTTCTTGACTTTGTATTAGGCAGGTAATTTCTACAGGAGGGCTTTGCTCTCCCTTGGGACCTGAAGTTTTTCCATCCTTCTCCAAGTTGCATTAGGTAGGAAAGCTCAGTTTTGTGCAGCTCTGGTAACAACAAGGAGCTTGGCTAACATACCCACCCATGTTTGGATAGTGATAGAGAGAGGTTAGATGTTGGTGTATAGATAAAGGTTCCTCGCTGTCATGTGTGCGCAGTCTTTTTTGCAAGGACCTCCGCTCTATTTTGCATAACTTTTTTTACCCTCTGCAAGAAATAAATATCCCTCTCTCAGCCATGAGCATCTTTTTGAACCAGAGCTCTCTTCCATAGGTGACACATTCTCCTGGTATTTCTGGTGGGGTAAGACTTCTCTTGGCTTTGTCAGATGCTGAGGGATGGCACTCTAGAAAAGGGGACCATTCCCATCAAGACACACTTTTCAGAGTCTCCATTAATGTTTAATGATTGTTTTCTCCAGCAGAGGCTCCTGGCTGGACATTAAGAAGCCTCCATGTCAGGCTGTCCAATCGTTAACTTCTGATTCTGCCTAAATCTCTGAAATTTTTAACTGAAGGAGGGCAAAAGATTCAGAACATTCTCAGGAGCTGCTCGAGGGTGTAAAGTGAAACACTTCAATCATTAACATCGGGGCAGAAAAACATCCCTTTGGCTTTCCTGGCCCAAATGTCCATTGCTGCGGTGGGAATGAATGGCCAGAGGGTGACCCCACCAGCCAGGCGGATGTGAGTCCCCATAAGCGTGATTTCAGTGGGAAGCGGGCATGTTCCAGAGGGACAGCAACTGCCCACAGCAGTGGATCGTACTCCTCCCCACTTCCCAGGCTGGAGCATGGCTCCTGGTCCTGTACTCAGCAGGAGTTGCCTTGTCTGCAGACAACCCACTGTGAACATGTCCACTGCTGGAGTGAGGTTCTGGGACAGACTAGCATGGTCCTGCTCATGACATGTGCCATGAATATGGGATGTTTCAGGTGCCACTGGTCCTGATGGCTTTAGAAATGTTAATGCATAGGAATAAGCCATTGTTTGATCCCTTTCTCTGACTGTGACTAGAGAGGAGCTCTCACTCTCCATCCTTGTGTCCAGTACAGGAATGCTGGGCTTGTTTACATGGAGTCACAGCCTTGTGTCTGTCTCTGCATCACCCAAATAACTTTTCCCTGCCCTTGCAGGTAGCACTGCTGCGAGCACATGCAGGGGAACATCTGTTACTGGGAGCTGCCAAGAGGTCCATGGTGTTCAAGGATGTCCTGCTGCTAGGTAAAGAGCATCTTTCTGCACCCAGCCCATCTGCTTCTGTGAAGCTTCCCCACTGGGTGAAGGAGAGGATGGTTCAGTCTTTGCGGACATCCTTTTTGCGGGGTGGTGGCTTGAGCTCCTCTGTATTTTAGTCAGCCTAACACAACCTTTGGGTGCAGCCAGGCCTGGTCCACATCAAGGCCAAGACGTGGCAAAGTTCGGAGCTATGAACATTCACATTGCCACCATAACGTGGGCTACAGTGTGACTGAGAAAAAGGCTCTTGCTCCCTGGTCAGCTTTTGCTCACTTGAGTGACTCCTTTGTAAGGAGAGGCTGTGCTGGCAACACAGGTTAGCAGTGCTGGTGCGCTGAGCCAGGGAAGGGGCAGGAGGAGGAATTTCTTAAGTCCTCCACACTCAAAATTACCTCAGCATTGGTTGCCTGGATTCTGAACTCCTTGCTACCCCTGATAAGTCTTGGGCAATGACGAGGTGATGGTCTCTGTGCTGCTTGTCTAAAGGAAATGACCACATCATCCCCCGGAACTGCCCTGAGCTGGTGGAGGTGAACCGTGTGGCCATCCGCATCCTGGATGAACTGGTCCTCCCCTTCCAGGAGCTGCAGATAGATGACAATGAATATGCCTGCTTGAAAGCAATCATCTTCTTCGACCCAGGTATGCTCCAGCTTGGTGGGGGTTACCATCAGAGGGGACTAGTTTGGGTTATGCCAACTAATACCAGACCTGAATTGTCAAAATGCTGCCTGATCTCCTCTCTGGGCCAAACTGTTCTTAGAGGAAGCAGAGAAGTCACCCTAAGAAGGGAAAAAACATCTCTTGGACATGACAAGAGAATCAGAGACAGCTCACTTCAGCCTGCATCCAGATTTCATGCGGTTGCTGAAGGGCAGCTCCTAGGGAAGCAGCCTGGACAATCAGTTCTATGGGCTGTTTCAGATGCCAAAGGACTGAGCGATCCCTCCAAGATCAAGCGGATGCGGTACCAGGTACAAGTCAGCCTGGAGGACTACATCAATGACCGGCAGTATGACTCACGGGGCCGCTTTGGGGAGCTGCTGCTGCTGCTGCCAGTGCTGCAGAGCATCACCTGGCAGATGATAGAGCAGATCCAGTTCGTCAAGCTCTTTGGCATGGTTAAGATTGACAACCTGCTGCAAGAGATGCTGCTGGGAGGTGAGTACTTGAGGGTCCTCTCATTGTTCCCTGATCACCATCCCCTTGAGAACCTCCATAGCCATTGTTTCCTACATGAAAAAGGTAGAGACAGCCCGTGTGCAGGTCAGCCCTTGACTCACACAAAATCATCTCCTCCTAGCATTGACAGTGCTAAAAAGAGTCTTCCATTTCTGCTCACCTGAAGAGATGCATTAGCTGTGCGTGTATTTAGAGAGGCATCCCCAGCCCTCTGCATGTAGATGAGCTTTGCAGTGCAACCCCTAAATTCCCTCCAGCCATTTCACTAATCCTCCCCTGTGTCAGAAAGGAGTCATCAAAACACAAAGGTCTGAAAGCTCAGGTTGAAAGAATGTCCCAAATTTTCTAGTGGGAGGCATCCAACGGGACAAAACAAAATGAAGAGTTGCCACTGTGCTATTCTTTACATGGAGGTGTGACTCAGGAGGAATATAACCCTGTATAAGGAAATGCAGGCAGGGGTTACTGAGGCAGTTTCCTCATCCACGGAACAAAATGGAAAGGGTGTGCTCCAATCACAGGTGCACAAGCTGATAATGCACAAAGCCTTGGACGTTTTGGTGCAGGGGGTCTGCCCAACTGAATTGTCTCCTTCTGCTATTGTGGCAACTGATGTCTTTTAGGCTCATCAAGTGAAACGCCGCATGCTCACCACCCCCTGCACCCTCATCTGATCCAGGAGAACCTGGGAACAAATGTCATTGTGGCCAACACAATGCCTCCTCAGATGCACAACGGGCAGATGTGTGAGTATCACCTGAGAGACGGAGAGCTCCCAGGAGAAACTGCGCTTTCAAGTGCGCCTTGAAAGTAGTTTCTACCCCGCAAGGAGATTTCCATACAAGCCAGACCCTCTGATAATAAGTGTGTGAGAAATTCCTATGCAGAAAGGAGGGAAAGACAAACAGAGAGGTGGGTTAGGCTAGATTAGATTAGTCTAGACTGATTCAACATGATGTTCCCTGGCAGACTAACTTTTACATAGCCCTTAAGGGATGAATGATTCCATCCAGCACCTACTGAAATCAGTGGCAAGGCTCCCCTTCGCTTCAATGGTGCAGACAGACCTTGCTTTGCCCTCTGCAAAACATGAGGGCCACCACACGGGGCACCACATGGGACCATCACTTGGGAATTCGGGCTGAGGTGGCCTCAGCTGACCATAAAAATGGCCAGTACAGGTCAAAATGCCACCAACTCGAGTCACCCAACGTTCATTACCATGGTTCTTCAAGAGAATCTAACAGCACCTCTGTATCTGGGCAGCCTCGCAGCAGACGCATGAGCCATTAGGAGCTATGGCTTCAGCACATACAGCCTTACTTACACCTGAACCCCACATGGCTGAGGACAGATCCCAATGTTGTCAGACCCATGAGGCCGCCTTCTAATTCTGTTTCTCTCTCTGCAGCTACTCCAGAAACTCCACAGCCATCCCCACCTGCGGGCTCAGGGCCAGAGCAATACAAGCTGCTGCCTGGAGCCATTGCAACCATGGCCAAACAGCCCACCTCCATCCCACAACCTGCCATAACGAAACAGGAGGTCATCTAGCAACCTGCCGACCAGCTGGCCTCATTCAGAAGACCGTGTGGGAGAAAAGCCCAAACTGCCTCTGTCACTGTGAAAAGAGAACCCATCCAGAGTTCCCTGGGTGCAAACACACGGACTTGCTTCTTGGACTGGTCCACCACCACCAAAAGCTGTCTTCCTGCAGCTACAGACAGCACGGGCCATGGGCATCCCTGAGCCCCAGAACTAAGGCTGAAGCCTCATAGAAACCCTCAGTCCTTGTGAGAAGGGCTGGATTTCTGCCTCCTTCTGTGGGGAGGTTGCAGTGACTGGGGGCTGTTCCCCACTGCCACCTCTCAGCATTGGTTCAGCACACATCAGACCCAGCGAACAAGCAATTCTCTGTGCTGTGTGAATGGAGGGCTTCCCTCCCACAGCCATGCCAGCTCCCCAGACAGTCCCCAGCCCAGCCAAACGTGATGGAGATGGCAGCTCCCCCAGGAGCATCACATCAGATGAACCACACGGGTTTTGCCCAGGCAGCACTGCCAGAACCGCTCCTCAGCCCTGGCTAGTCCCAGGTCTTTGCATGGTGTCACCCTACAACACACTAACCCCCCAAACCAGCCAGGTCTAACACATCTTTCCAGCTGATACTGGGGCAAAGTCTGGCCCATGAGGATTTTCCACTGTTTGGATCCTTTTGTCTTTTGCTGTGTTTTATTTCTGTGCCATGATCATCCCCCCAACCACAAGGCTCAGAGAGGCAACCACTGCCAGATCCTTCCCATACACTACTTACTGCCTCCTCACTACCTGGACTGGGAAGCTGGGGGACCAAGGGGTTCAGGAGACTTCAGCTAATGGGATGGGGTCACCCCCGTACAGCCTGGCAGTGGGCAGCAGTGCCCAAAATAACACTGGCACCACTACTGCTTCTCAGCAGTCACAAAACCACTGGATGCCTATTTGGAAGGAAGCGGGGGGAAGGGTGTACAAAGGGGAGATGCCTGTGAGGGTGAGAAGAGCTTGAGCCTCACAAACTGGACCAACACCTTGGGCTGCCCAAGTGCTGGGAGCACCATGACTAGGATCGCAGTTCAGACCCCAGATTTAATGCTACTATATGCCATATAATCTATTTGCCCAATCCAGTGCCACTCCTTCAGCTTAGAGCGAGTGGCTGATAACAGATTTATAGTTCTTCATAACATGATAAGAACTTGTTATGGCTCCTTCAGACCTTGGAGGGTTTGAGGGCAGCAACCTCAAAACCACAGTGCTTCAAGTCCTGCAGAGAATGACAGAGGACAAGGAAATACCCTGTGTCTCCCAAGCCCCTTGGGTCTGCCCCAGCCTTGGCTCTGCACTCACCTGCCACAGTCCTTACTTCTCTGTGCCTGCCTGTGCCAAAACCCCACAGATCTGACCTTTGGTTTACAGCTGGATGCAGGGAAGGAGCCCTCCCATGCCCAGCACTTGCCTCCCTGGGTGCCAGCAAGGCTGGTGCTCACAGAGCCCTGCAGGGCTTCAGCCCTGAGTCACTTTGGGCAGCACAAGGCAATAGCTGCTCCCACCAACCATGGACTATGTGTGTGTGTTGCTCTCCTTGGGGAAGTTGGAGCTGGGGGAACCATGGCTGTGGAGAGGTCCCTGGCAGGGAGGAATCTGAGCCAGCCCAGCCAGAGGAGCTGCACATCTGCCCCTTGATTTCCAATGCAAAAATGAAACACCTCTCCCTGCACTGACGGTGTCACAAGTATTGTACTGTCTCTCAGTGGTGGCATCAGACTGAGTAATTTATTGCAATGATGAATCCAATCATTTCTTGTAAATTATTCTGTAAATCACATTGATTATTTATAATTGGGAGATTAAATGCAAAAAGAAACCACCCCATAATAACCAGGCTGTCTTTTCCAACTGCAGCAATCCTTTTTTCTTGTATGTAGACATACTCTGTGGGGAATCCTCTTTGGTCTGCTTGCACCAAGCATTCCTCAATATTGTACATTAAGTTTTGCTGGTTACTGCCTTCCAAAGGAAACAGAGGAATATTTCTTCACTAGAGTTTGTATTCATAACAAAAAAAACAGATAAGAAATAAATGCAAAAATATTTTCTAACTTTCCCCAGACAGATGGATTTCTTTCTTCTGGGAAGATTTGTTTTAAACCAAAGGGGCTCACCTCCCTCTTGGTCTGAGCACAAAGCATATGGGTATTGAGGAAAAAGCCCAAACAAGTGTTGGATGCTGTCGCCAGCCATCGCTATTTCCTGGCAAGGCTAATGGTAGCTGGTGTCTGTCCTGAAGCCGCATGTGCTGGCGTCGTAAGATTGAATGGCAATCCTGATTTTCATTAAAAGGAAAACAAACATGAAGAATAAGTATTTGATTTCATGCTTCCAGGGAGCTTAAAGACTCAAAGTAACCACACTACGAAAGCCAAGCAAAGGAAGCCGAGATACATTATTAACATGCTGAAGATGAAGTCCCTCTTCTATTTCAAAGGTAATTTCTGAGCATTTCGGGTGATGATTCTGCTTTGGTTCAAACAGAGCCATCCTGCTGCTGGCAGGAGGTACAGCCAAAGGCACACTGAACATAAGGGCATAATAAGATTATAAAGTGAAACACACTGACAATTAGATGATCAGAGCCCCAAAGCCATCACTAAATGCCCACACACAGCCACTGAGTGGTTAGTCCAGTCAAGAGAAGGAAAAGGAGCTGGTTCCTTCTCTTTAATGTGGGATAAAACCCAGAGCTCCTCTGCCTGCCACCAGAATCCTGTTACTCGTGGTTGGCTTTACCGGGGTATATGCCCTAAAAACTTCATATATGTAATATCAAACCTTTGAAACAGTAAAGTTCTCCTGGATTCCTTCCCATGAACTGCTCTATCAAGGCTGCCCTTTACCTGGTTAATCTTAAATCAGTGCAGTCCCTACCAAAGGCTTCTTATTGCTGGATTCAGCTCACTTGGAATAAAATCCACAAACAATCCCAGAGACATCCTTGTCCTTAAGTGGCATCCCTCATCTCAACCCTCACCTCTTTTGTCACTCCATCCTGAAATCACCCTGAGACACTGGTCTTGCCACCTGTGAGCTGTGTTTTATCCTGCTGGGCTCCCTGGAGCCCAGAGGCAACGTCTCATGTCAGAGGATACGGCTGCTGTAAGGACAGCCTTTAAGACACAACTTCCTTATGTTGGTTTTGGACATGAGAGCTTTTTCTTGTCCTCTCCTGTGCTTGTAACTTAGACTAAGGATCATTTTCCAGAGAGCAGCATCTCCAGATGTGAAATCTTTTTATGATGTCCAAGCAAAGACCTCTGAAAGGGTATTTTTAGGTCCTCTGGCCACTATGAATACATTCTTTCCATATCTTTTATATAAACTTCATCTGAAGCAGCCACCAGGCTTTGGAGTCTTTTCCACAGCTTCCATATCTCAGGGGAACAGAAAAATAAAGAACAGCAAATGAATTTTATGGCCTGCATATCATCTCTGAGAAAGGCAACTATTGCTGCTATTAAACTTGCAAGAGCACACACAGGCACTGATAGTCATGAACAACAAGAGGCAGCAGGCACAGCTCAGTGACGTGGCACTGCTGAGCCAGGCAATTCTGTGTGCCAGGCTGGCCAGTTCCCTCAAGGCAGAGTGCAAATATCACCAACCAATTGGGGAGTTCAGGCCACGCACACTGCACAACCCCTGCCATTCAGAGAGCCTGGAGGAGGAAGGGTAAGGCGTGGGTATGTTTAAAATCCCTCTCCCCATTCCTAATCAAGGTGTGACCCTGATAATCATAAACACACCTAGCACCTGAAAAATTGCCAGCCAGGCCAATAAAACCAGCGATACAGTGTCAGCTTCGTTAGGTGCAGGGTGAGCAGGAGAGCTTGGCATAAACAAGACCGCAGTCACGTCCTTCAGTTTCGTGTCCTGTGTGAGACACAGAAGGCTGCTGGCATCAACCAAGGGCTCCCTGTTCAAGCCCTGGACCACTGGGCACTGTGGGCTGTGCCCCACTTCAGTCCCTCATGTCTTGCAGCTCTGCCTGGCTGCGACCTGCACTCCCTTGTGACTCCCCTATCTCAGAAGAGCCCTTCTGAGCCTGGAGGACCCCACATCGACAACTCTGGTCTGGGGGAGCTGTTGTGATTGCCCACCTCCTCCCAGAAACTGTTATGAGTGTGAACAGTGCAAGAGCTGCCTGGAGAGGCACCCACAGCAGAAAGCACTGTGAGTTGGACAGGAATTCCTCACTGTAGCTGCCAAGCCAGGCACCAGCACTGGCTGGAATATGACATGTTCCCCCTTCCTGACCGGGGAAATCATTACAATAAAGTAACACAATAATACACTTCTCTGTTCCTCTCCAGGACTCTGCAAAACCCCACTGTGCCTTAAAAACACCCAGTAATTAATCCTGCCGATGGGTTAGCATTACCATGAGCCACTGACGTGGAGCACACTGGTTCACACATATCCTAGGATCCACTTAGAGCTGATTTGCAGAGGATACAAAGCCTTACAGGTCCACCTAAATAGAAATGGAGGTCCCCAGCTCATGCACCAGCTAAAATGGGAAGCAACTGAGAAAAATGCTTGAGGCAGAACAAGCAAAGAGAAACCTCAGTGTCAGATCCAGAATCCCTGTCTCTGGACTACAGCGCTTCTGAGCACAGGTGAAGGACAGCCATTTGGATCCTCACTCTGGGTGGCTTTTAGCCCTCTCTTAAAATTACCTTAAGGTGTGGGACTAAAGTGGCATCTTCTCACCTGGAGAGCACACTGGAGATCTTCTGTGCTGTGTGCCCACGGAGGCAGCGGAGGACACAGCTCCAGCATTGCAGGCTCTTGCATTTCCACTGAAATCCTACTATTTCCTGCATGTAGCTCCTCTCCTCACAGCTGCATTCCTTCACCCCAAGGCTGGGTAAGTCCTGAGATACTGCTTAGGGGTTATTCCAACACCCAACCCCGCTTCACTTCTTCCCACTGATATAAGAGCTTGTGATTAGACACCAGGTTGAAAGCCTCAAGAGCAAAAGCACTCAGTCCAACCAGGGAGCAGCAGCACTTCCCAGTCTTCCCCTGGAAAGCATCCTACACCATTTACCAAGCAGGTTCCTGCAGGAGCAAACCTGAGTGCTTTTAGTGCTTAACACACTCAGCAGCACGGCAGTCATTGCAAGAAGCTCAGGTCCCCGAGCAGCACCTTCACAGCACCCTAGAAGGGCTAATCCTGCCAGGGACCCATCCAAACACAGAGCTGCTTTCCTTCCAGTGTAGCAGGGCACCACAAAACACAATGAAACTTTTTCCTGTGCTCTCCTGTGCTTGCAACCTTGACTAAGGATGATTTCCTGGAGAGCAGCATCTCCAGCTGCGAAATCTTTTCACGATGTCCCAGCAAGGATCTGCAAAAGTGGTATTTTTACCACTTTTTCAATTTTCCAGTGGGAAAACTGTCTCTGTCCAGAGTAAATCGCATGGTTGGATGAGAAGACCTTGAAAGGTCCCTTCCAGCCCAAACTATTCTGTGACTCTTAGAAACTAAACTAAATCTTGACATAATTAAAACATTCAGAGGTCCTGCCAAGCATACTCCTTGCCAAGCTTTTGTGTGCGCTTGCTGTTGCTTTAGCTTTACGCCTGGGTCTGGCCTGCCATATATGCATAGGGAAATCATGTGCAGAGCAGGAGCTGCCCTCTGCAGCACACTGTCTGCTGCTTACAACTGAGGTTGTCATCTGTGAGATCCCCCTCTTCACACCATGACATCCAGAAAACAGGTCTGGAAGCCTGTCCTGGAGGATGTACACTTCCAGACGTTGAGACCATGAATACTCATGCTAATTGAGGGCATATCTTCTCAGTCACTTTACCCTCTGAGCACAGAGGAATAGCTGTTGGATTGTATCACAGCCAAGTGCGCCACAGCCAGGCACCATGTCCAGAACAGGTTTACACCAGCCTGGTGTGGCCCTGCCTGGGGGGATTAGCAGGGGCCATCATTCCCCTGCAATCCTTTCCATGCTGCTAGACTGGCACAACAGAAGCAGCTCAAGTCTGAGATACAACAGGACCTCATGCATGGACAGAGCTCACCTAGCACCATGGGACTCTCTGCTCTGACGCTGAGCTGCTCAAAAGGGTTGTGTAATTTGTGGAGCCCAGAGGTTCCACCTGCACCCAAAGGACCAGAGCCCCCCTACACATAGATTATCTTTATTACAGGACTGTTATGTTTGCACAGGTTAGTGATTTAATACCAGTTTAAAGCCTTCTCTGTGAGCAATGCCGTTTGAAGTCATGCTCTCTTTTCAGCCTCAGCTTGCCAAGACTGTAAAATGTTTATTGCTAATGGTGGAAAAGCTTAAACAAGCTAAGATAACTTTCCCAGGCTGGGTATTAAAACTGTTCGGATAAGTAAATGAGTGAAGGGTATTACATGGACTTCATTAAATATCAACCAACACCAACAGCCATTCATTTATAACGCAACGGCAGAGCACGGGAGCACCCAGGAGCAGAGCTGAGAAAGGTATGAACCACGTGTAATAGGAGACATGAGAAGGGCTGGATTCCCCATGGGGCTCCAGGCGTGGCTCCCAAGGTCAGGCAGCACAGCTCCTGACAGAGGCTCTTGCAAATACTGTAGATTTGGAGCTGATGAAGTGGCTCACCTCCTCTTGGCTGGCCAGGGTCCCATGCATGTGCTGCAGTGTGTCCTTCTCCCTCCTGCAGCCGTGGGTAAGGACACAACTCTCCAGCTAGGGGAGGACTCTCCGTGCCTGGATGTGATGTTTGTTTTCAGTTTAGCTTTTACTTCCTTACAGGCTGGCTCAGCCTTTACTGGTTTCTAGCCACAGGATGCCAGCACCAGGTAGAGTAAATTACCAGATCTCTTGCTACTGTTCCTGTGGTCTCATGCGCCAACACTTTACAATTCCCCCTACAACCTGGATTGAACCCCTCACTTCCATCCACCACCCACCACTCTTCTTGAGTTCAACATCCCCCACATAAGGAAAACTGAGGTAAGGTAGTTAATTCAATTGGGAATCCATCCTCAAATCATATTTCACCCCCAGCCCTTCTTCACTTCTTCTCACTTCTACTTTCCTTCCTTATTCTCTCCTACCTGCCTAAGGCTCTTGCTCTTCCTTTAATATCCTTTTTCATACCTCTCAATATGATTGCAACTGATTCTTGCTTGTTTCCTGCATCTCTTGTTCCCCAAAGCAGAGCTTCCTTCACACGTGACTCCTTCCAAACATCCCTGCTTACTTCTAACACCCTGCTGTAGCAGCTATTAACCGGTCAGGCCTGGAACTGCCACCTCCCTGCTAAATTTTCCTCCCTTGTTTGAGAGGTGCAAATTCCAACCTCATTTTGCAACCTGTAGCACAAATCCCTGTCTACAGCTCCAGTATTTCCCAGCTGTTGGGTATTTTGAAGCCTTTTCTTAGATCAGCTCTGCCTCACTGCTAATTTCAGCAATTAACTGGATCAGGTGCACCCAGAAACCTGCTGCATCCCTTCAGTGGCCACAGACCCATCTCCTCACACACATGCTCTCACTCTCTCCAAACTGTGCCTTCACCTACCAGTTTCAGGCTCTTACCTCTACCTTGGGATGCTGGGTCCTGCCTGGCTGCTTTACCCATGGTTGTATCACAAGTGCCTGTGCCCAGGAACTGTACAAATGGAAACAGGAGCAATGCCAGGTCTCTTGTCCACCTGAGGTCCCTTCCAACCTTGTTTATTCCACCATCTACTGCGAAGGGCATGGAGCAACATCACAAACAGGTCTAATTCACACAGATCCAAACTGGCCCCAGCTAATGGCACCAGCTGGCCAGGCTGCACCCAGCTCTGATCAGAGTTAGACTGGAACATCAGCATGGGGATGCATCAATGTACTCCCCTTCTCTGAGATGTCTCCCTGCTGGTAAACACCTCTGGCACACTCAGTTTGTTTCTATGGTGCCACTAAAATATTTTCCACTTTAGAAGGACGAAACCTTGGAACAAAAATAAATCAAAGCAGAATCTCAGCTGCTGCAGAAGGGCCGTGCTTCCCTCTGCCAGCTCCTGGGAATGCCGCTTTGTCCAATTGTCTTTGACTCCCTCTCCTGGCGGAAAAGGGTTACAGCCAAGAGAAAACAGCAGAGCCCGTTGAGCTCGCTAGAACAGCCGTCAGCAGGATGCTGAGCCCATATTTCAATCAAAATCTAAATCAGTGGGGTTAAACGGGGTGCCCCCTCCCCGTAGCTCTGCTGAATCTTTTTCAATGCAGCAAGCCTGGGAATAAACATCTTTTTGTAATGTTATTACAAATTCCATGCAGAGAGGTCAGGCATCGCAGCCTGAACTCCCGTGGGATACTGCTTTCTGGCCTCTCAAACACCAAACCAAACCACAAAAATCCTCCCTTCAGCACCATTTAGTCCCTCTGATGCCATCTAAATTCAGGCTACTCGAATACATCCCTTGGGCCCTGCTCCCATCGGCTGCACTTGCCCAGACCCTGCTCCGAGGCTCCCCCGGCTCTGCCCAGGTAATGCCACAACTGCTCCGCCTCTCGGCTCGCTGCGGAGATGCTCCAGGGCCCGCAGATGGTGCTGTGGTCCCGGCCAGGCTGCCCTTGTCCTGTGCTCACAGTCCCGGAGCTCGCTGCTGTCTCAGGTGCCGGCGTGGCACGGACAAGGAACCGCAGAACGGTTTGGAGCGGACCTTAAACCCCATCCAGTTCCAACCCCTACCACGGGCAGGGACGCCTTCCACTGGAGCAGCTTCCTCCAAGCCCCTGTGTCCAACCTGGCCTTGAACCCTGCCAGGGATGGGGCAGCCACAGCTTCCCCGTTCTCCCACGCCGGCCGTCCCTGCACGACTTGACCTTTGCCGGGAGGCCCCTCTCGGGCAGGGGCAGACCGCGAGCACATGCCCGGTCACCATGTGAGCACTGCGGCTCTCAAACATCAACGCCAAGAGGGCTCCATACGGACAGAGGTTTCTACATGCAAGGCCACAACGGCGCCGCCGCACCGGCTGGTTCAATGGAATGGCGCTTTACAACCGGATAATGCGAATCAGACGCAGACGCGCCCCGCACGGAGCGGTCCCGGCGCTCCCCCGCGCACACATCAGAGGCGGAGGAGCGCCCGTACCCTCGGCAGAAGCCCCGCGGGGTCCGCAACCGCCGCCACGGCCGCACGCACCCCCGGGCCCGGCCCCGCACCGCCCCTGCGGTACGTGGCGCCGCGTCACTTC
>JANRGW010036141.1:0-24657 GCA_024733675.1 Psilopsiagon aymara
GGGGGGGGGGAGAAAAAAAGAAAAAAAGAACCAAAACAACAAACCTTCAAGACTGAAAGAAATCCAAACCTCAAAAGTAAACCCAAATTGAGCACAACTAGTCTGATTAACATATCCACGTATAATCAAAGCACCTCTGAGAACAGGCAGTTGTGTCTCATGGAACAGAGGAGGGATGTTAGCAAGGAAAGAGATGCTAAGGTGGTTTTAATAAAAACAACCAAAAGCAAGGGAAAAACACAGGGCTAGCATTTCACTTTCAAAAGAGGGACTCCCAAAAGAGAAAGGTGCAGCAATATCTCTATCAAATCTACATTTTCAAATATCATAAACCCCATAATTTTACTGTCTCAATGCTTGCCTTTAAAAACTTTCAGGATTTGTGAGACATACTCTCTCACTACACCAAGCCTCCTGCTTTACTTAGAGCTTTAGAGCATAAGCCCCAAACACATCACTATGGCCATGCCCCATAAAAACTAAATTGGAATTCAGTTTTTATACAAAGACTGGTCTCAACCCTGTAACCTCATCTGTGAGTGCAAAACTGACTCAAGCAAAGCTCTATATGTGGTTCAGACTGCAGAATCAGTACTAGAAAGGTTAATGCATTCTGCATTGTCCTGAAAAATTCTGCAATGCTGTAATGAAATCCTACAGGAAAATACCTGTGGAAACTTTTGCTTTTGGGTAATTATTTATTCTGGAATAAAAAAAAATTAATGTATCCATTCTAAAAAAACCTCACCCAAGTTGTAACAGACTACGAGACAACTACTTTCCTATGCAACAACAATAAACATTTCTCAGATTTTTCTAGAGCAGCATTATTCTGTTCTTTACCATTTCTACTAATTCTGCACTATACTGGGTCAAACTGACTTTATTCATCAGTATAATGCTCATGCCACCTATTAACAAACAACAGTTGTACAAGCGTTAAATACCAAAGACAAAAAAAATCAAAGGAGCTAATGAAAAAGCAGGCACCAAGGAAGGGCAGTGCGCGGGAATGCTAACTGACCCATGTCCAAGTCTGATTACATGTATTATTGAGGGATTTATATTAGTTGCGATGGAGACACAAATATGTCTGACAGCCAACCATATGTTCCCCACATTACAGCTCCAGGAAAGGTTATCTGAGCTGTGTAGGAGCATACACCCTTCCCCCGCAATTTGTTCAGTAGTTGTAGCACGCAAGACTTCTTCAGATCATCTCTTTCAACTTGCAGCCTAACAGGATGAGATGTTTTTTCAAGATTAGAGTGTATGAATGGATGCTGCATTTCAAAAGAAATTTAAACAGGAAAAGACACAAGTTCAGACGCAGAATTAATACATACTTGTACTTACAGGATTCTACTTAATACTTGCTAACCATGAATATTACTTCATATATATAAACAGTCCCTGAAGAGCCACTTGAGGTCACTTGACTGGACTAGCCAACCAAGCAATCTTAGCAATTGTCTTCTAAGAGAGCTTAACATTTCCCATTATGACACCTTGCACAAAGCCATCAAAGAGCTTTGCTGACTCTTCTTTACAAAGAAAAATAAGGACCTTTCTTCTATCACAAGGTCAGAGTTTTCTGCCATCCTCATTAAATAATTATGGCATAAATCCCAGCCATGGACCAGAACTGCCCACACTGGTTTATGATCTGCTATGGACAAAGAGCACACTGGTTTATGATCTGCTATGTACTGCCCACACTGGTTTATGCTGCTCCAAACAGCTCACCAGGCAGTTACAGGACTGGTAACAGACACAGCCCAAGAAAAGCAGGAGAAAACACTAGTCTGCATCATAATCATTGATCTTGGCACAGGATCCTCCTAAACATGGGATTGTAAAGCGTTCTGGAGAGCTTTATGCCAGAGATAGCGAAGATGTACGAACAGGTAAACGTTGTAAAGGCCAAACCAGATTCCTTCCACAGGAAACATTACAAAGGTGAAACAAAGAACTTTTAGTTACAAACTAGTGAATAAGCAGTGGAGGCTTCTACCAGAGGCTAATACTGAAGCAGCAGCAACCGCTCAATCCTAAGGGATCAAGAATTAAACAGATAAGAGGATGCTACCCTACTCCAAGTGCACCTCCATTCACGGATGAAAAACAGGAATCAAAAAAACCAAACCTAACAGCTTCTAAACATGTTTAAAGCTTGGTCGTTTATGCTTGCACCCTTTTCATCATTTTCTTCCATGCTAACAGGTAGTGTCTTCAAATTTGAGCAAAAGAACTAAAATGCTTAAGTTTTGGCTTAACACAGATGGAACAATTCAACAGACAGGCACATCAGCCTTTTTTCCCCCAGAACTCTGTATTCTAGCAAAACAAAAAAAGGCAGTACAAAGCATTTCCTTATGAAATGTTTTCTTGACTGAAATCCTCATCATTTCTTATCACCATAACCAAAGCCATGAGTTAAATTTATGCAGTGAAAAACATGCTGTCAGAGACTTCACAGGAGATTAGTTCCAATATAAAACAGAAATTTTGAATTCTTGTTTTATAAGGCATATTTTTATAAACACCTTGCAGAAAACTACAGATATTATTCCTCAAAAATTATTTAGGACATAATAACTCATATAACCGATGGTTTTACCACACCTATCTGTTGCTGAAACTTCTGGGTATTGGGTTTTGCTTTGTACCTTATGCAGGCAAAAATATTTCCTGAAGCATTGCTACATTTTACAAGGAGGCTTCACAAAGAGTGCTATTTATCCAAAATCCAAGTTCTAAGCACTGTTTCAAATCAAATATCAAGTGAAAAAGCATGCCTTGAACCTGAGCTGGTCAAGGACACAAACGTCTCCTGCCTCCTCCTCCCACCTAAGAGCCACTCAACAGGTGTCTCACTTTTCTTATTCACCAGTTTCCCCCACCATGTTCAAATTCCCTAGCTAGCCAGCTTTTCCTGTTTTACAAATTCCCTTCATGAAATATAATAAGAGAGCTTATTTGGGTTTAATGAGGAAAATGTTTAAAATACAACACTAAAAACACTCTATCAGCTTGCTCTCAGTTATTCAGATGTCAAATTTCAATCAAGAAATAATAATGCCATTTATTTGTACCACATCTATTACAGGTCCATTCTTGTCTTACATTTTCTACAGAAGAATGTCAAAAATTGCCCTCATTTACAAGCAGCGAATGTTAAGAGATTTAAGGAGGAGCGCTGCTATATAATACTCAAAGACAAAAACTCCTTAGAGCTGGAGGCATGCATCTAACCATGTAATACATGGAAGTGCATGCTCCTCAAAGGTTCCCCCTCGGTGGTGTTCTCATTTGGAGGTGCAATTGTGAGCTTGCTGACAAATACAAGTAAACTACGTAGGAAATAAAAAAGGAATAAAAAGATGGTATTTTGGAAACAAGAAACCTGTGGCAATCTGCAGGCTACCAGAATAAAGGCAGAATGTACAATAACTGAATAAAGACATAGCCAAAACATTCATGTTGTATGATTAACAAATTCTCTAGAAGCTCTATTAGCAAAATCAATTAAAAACTTGCTTTACTATTAATTTTTGAATGAAAGGAATTTCATTCTGAATTGGACAAAGACATGATCATTACAAATTCTCCTTAGTTCACAATCTGAAAATGAAGCTGTGTTTTTTTAAAGCAGGAAGTCTGACAGTGAAACACAACTATGTACTTAGAAAAACTTTACACAATGCGCAGTGCATTCATCGGCTCATACAGACTGTGGCTGCAGTTAGCACAAATGCATCAGTCTGCTTTTAAAACATAAGAAGGAAAATGTGCATAATGCAGTGAAGGAATAACAAGTGCTCCACTGTTATTTGGAAGGGTAGATTTAATACTTAGAAAGTAGGAAATTAACTACATTATATTTGGTGTAAGTTGTCATGCTTTCAACAACAAAGACTGAACAATGCAGGTAGCCCGTTTCGATGCATCTCTCCACCTACAAAGAATGTTGCTTTATTACAGCAAGTCTGATACAACTGGAGTATCACAGCACACCCATTTTCATAAAATAAACCACTGCTGTGTCTTTGAGGAATTAATTTTCTGATGAGTTAAAGCTCTAAAGAGGAAACACACTCTGACTACATTTCTCAGCAGGTAATCCATTCAATCCTATTTAATTAAGAACTGCAAAAAAAGAAGTATTTAAGCAGATTCCTGGTGGGGAAAGGAAAGCAATCCCACACCAAAAACTTGTGGCAAATTAATAACAGGTATACTAGTTAGCCTGTATCTGGTAGGTTTTGGAATAAGCTTTGCTCCTACAAATGAAGGAATTAATCCTTTCCCTAATCAAACAATGAAGATAAAACTTCATAGAAATTTCAATCCCAACACATCTTTCAAAACAAAAAACTATGCCTTTCTAACATGGAACCTCCCATGCTCCCACTCCTCCTCGAAACAGGATACCCAAGAACTGTATCTACACTCCCAAGAGCAGCAAATTAACCACCTGGAAAGCGAGGCACCACAGCTATTACCGATTTAACAAATTGCATGCAGTATTACTATCACTGTCCTCCCCAAAAGAGCCCCTGAAGTTTCTGATGTTGAAACTACAATTAGATATGGACATTTTGAGCTCTCCCTTATGATTTTGATGCCAACAGAGAGATGGGATCTGGTGTATCTGATAATACAGATGCTATTGCTATTCATCTTTTATAAAGAGTAATATCACCAATAACTCAACATCAGCAAAGTTGCATCAGTTCTTACCCAGCAATATGGACAATTCTATCAATTCAAATTCTGAAACAACTTGTTATTTTAAGTATCCATTAAACAAACAACATACTTCTGATTCATTTGTCATTGCATGGGATTCTTCCAGCTCCTCATCAGCTGTATATTCTTGTTCTTCCATTCCTTGCTCATTATATGACTGCATATAGTCTTCATCCTAAGGCAGTAACACATGCAGATGAAAAGACAGAAGCCAACTTTACAGAATCACAAACCCATTAACAGAGGGCATCTGTATGCACTGTTACTGATTTCAGAACTGGAAGTATTGTATCCATCACAACTGTCAATTATAAGCAACATATCATATAAGGTATAATTATAAAAAAACCCCATAACTATAATAGTTTTCATTCAGATTTCAGCGTCAAAGATCCCACTTACTACTGTTTGCCTCATCTACTTCTGTATTCTATTCCCATTTCTTACAAAATCATGAAGCTAGCACTGCAGTACTTTCTTACCAAAGGAAACATGCATCAATAGTACATATACATCAACAACAGATGTTATGCCATGAAAAATATAACCATTCTTAAAACATTCTGCACGTGCTTACATATGAGAGCAAAACCTTTTAAGTTTGCTTGTATTTGAAAACACCTCACTGAGCACATACAGTTTCAATAAAGATTAAATAATTTCACTAGCAATTAAAGCCAGTGCATGTTCTCTAATACACTGTTTAAATCATATTGAATTATGCAGGTGACATTTTCTGAACTAACCTCCAATCTCTTTATTCAGGTTTAGACAGTTCTCAGTTACAAAAAGGATGATCGAGCAGGACATCAATCACTTTGGGATATTAGCACCTTAAAGATGTCTTTAGCAGGTCAATAATCTTTTCACCTTCGAAGGACTTTATCAGATCTTGTCTAAAGCCCGGATAAAAGCTTTTGCATTAAGTACTTCTAACAATTGGCAGTGTATCTGCACCACACAAAGCTGTTTTCTTCCTTAAGGATACAATCCTCAAGGTCATGATTCGAAAACTGCCTTCCAGCATGACAAAGGAGCATTACCTACTGCCAAACAAGCTGTCAACACAAACTTTGTCACAGGCTAGATAAAGAAACTGGCTGACAGTGATAATAGGTCTAATTTCCCCCTCCTCCCTAGGGAGGCAAACAGATTTCAAATCAGTCTAAAATCCTATGCACGTGAACCAATGTTATCTTTGAAGATACAATAGAAAAAAAACTCACTGGAAATTCATCTAGGGGTTCATTGATTTCAAGGTCTAGCACTTCATCTTCTTCTCCAGGCTCTTCCCCATATTCTATTTGGTCTTCAGTCAGTTCAGGATCATTGCCTTCATAATGTCCTTCCTCTGCATACTCTGAAGCATATACGTCAGATGCTTCAGATTTGTCATAACCAATTTCATCTTCCCCTTGGTCATACTCAGACTCATGTTCTAGTGATGGATCGTTGATGGTCTCAGAGAGATCGTATGATGTAAGTATGCCAGATGTAGCATTGAGGCTAACTGTGACACTTTGAGAACTATGGTATAAGGGGGGAAAAATTCAGAGGTTGAAGCATAACAGTCAACTGTTCACAAAGATTTAGCAAAACAAAGCCAACAAATACAAATTCTCCAAGTTGGGGGACAAAATTATACCTCATATGCTATTTGACTCCATGCCATATTCTTATAATGCATACTGTATGCAGCTTATCACCAGCTGCAGGCTATTTGACCAGGGGAATCAAACCAACCAGATGGTTTAGCAGGTCAAACTGGCAGAAGTCCTGCTTGGTAACCAAAGCAGACTGGATTCAATTTTAACTCCAAGACTAATAAAAAATACATAAAATTATTATAACTGCATCTGTTATCCGATCTTTCAGAATACGATAGAAATTTTTTTTATTAAATGTATTGTTGTTCCTTGTTGATTATCTTGAATTCAAACTTCCATTTTTATGACAGATTTTACATTCTACAAAAAATAATGTAAAATACATAGAATCATTGCCATTTAAATGCCTAAGACTTATTCTAACTTTGTAACAACACTGGCACAGACACTGTAAAAAAATAATACAGTGGCAAGTTTATCATCCAGAGAAAAAGCAAAACTCAGAATTTACTGCTTACAATAACTAGGGCCATCAGTACATAAAAGAACAATCAACTGCAGACTAGCTAGAAAACCAGGGAGAAAAGCTCTTCCTGATATGAGGGCCTTGCATACAAGGAAACATGAAGTTTTTTATTTTTGTTTTTAAAATACATTCTTATTCACTATTTCCCTGTGTTCAGGGGAACAAGATCTAGACAGCTCTAAACTATTTGCATCTATAAGACAGCGAAAATTTAACACCAAAATTAAGACATTATCCAGGATTATCATTATCCTCCCAACTACAGAGGTATAAATGAGTTTCAATGCAAATAGAGGGTAAAAGGAAAAGGAGTGGAGCAAAGCTTACTCTCTGGCAATAAAACTACTAAAAATGCAAGACCTGTCTACAAGAACATGCTTCCACTGATAAATATTATCACACTTCAGGTACTTTCTCATTGACTCATGCAGTCACATAGCCATTCCTGCTGCCCAAGGCTCACAAGGAGGAAATCCAGAGAAGCAGCAGCAAGGATTGTAACTGGGATTCCCTATTCTGAAGGGAACTGTCCAACCCTCACTCATGCAAGGAAGAAAACAGGTAATGGAAAACTGTCTGAGGCATTTCAACATACCCTCATCAATCCAACACAGGGATAGGACTCCTTATCCTATTCTACCCAAGAACAGAAAGATCTCAAGGCTACATATATATATATTTTTTCACAGAACAAGTAAAGGAAAAGCTAATAAAACACACAAATCACTAAAAGCAGCAGTGATACTGCATCACTTCTGCATCACAAGCATCTTCCTTCCCCTTCAGTCCAACACTAAAAGTAAAAATGTCTAGGCAGTGATTTTGACTTGTAATGCCCACAATTCAGTTGTGGAGCTGTATCACCACAGAGTATTCACAGGGTAGGATCCTCAAAAAACTCCCATGGAAGTACCTCCTTAAGCCTATAAACTGTACAAATTTTTCTGTTGTGTAGTTGTAGAAAAACATTTAGGTTACAAATCAAGCCTTACAAACTATAAAACTCCCCTCCTCAGGATCTTAAGATGTATTTTTAAAATTAAGATGGCACAAAAGGACTTCATAGGAGGAAGAAGCCTACACCAATATCAAGCAAGGCACAGAACAACAGTTCTGTATGTAGTTATAAATTCTAAATGCACAAATGACATAGTTTCCTCTTTATAAGCATTTTTTATAGTAGCTCACTAAATAAAACAAGCTATTTTAATTATATACCAACAACTTCAATTTAGTAGTTACCAGCTGTCAATAGTAGTGGTCATTAACAACTTTGACTTATCCAAAATACAAAATTTAGAAAAGAGATACCGAAATTCTTGTTCCTCTTCGTTGTCACTTTGCAGAAGATCATCATTCAGCTCTTCATCTGACAAGTCTGACTGATTCTAGGTTTCAGAAAAAGTGAATCATGAACATCAAGGACATAAACTTTCAACTAACTAGGTCCCAAAATTTCTGAACATTTAGGTATTCTTTTTGTAAAGAAAACAGACTAAAACCCTACCATGATTACCTAATCTGACGACAAAAACATGTCAACATAAAACAAAACAACAGATCTGAAAATAAATATCTGACAGTCTTATGGAAAATAACAAAACTCAGATCTGCCTAGGTATCAGTACTTATCATTGATGCATTCTGAAATACAGTTAAAGATGACAAATCACTCAAGAAATGCCAGGAAGAAAGAAAGGTTAGATTTCATACGCTGCCTTGCGACCTTGATGCATCAGGCAGGAAAATCTATTATGTTCCTGCAGTTTCTAGAAAGCAGAGATACTTTTGGCGATCACACTTTCAGTTGTTTCACTTATCTCTCTCTTTTTAATTTCTTTTTTTTTTTAGTCATTACCCACTAAGAGGAAGCAACTGCAGTTTTGCTGAGCAACATTATTTCCATCTCTAAATTAGTAGGGGCAGAAAGGTTGTATAAGAGTAGATTTATCTAAAAGTACTGGGATGAGACTAAGTAGAAGCAAGTTTAGTCTAAATAGCTCAGGAAAAACTTCTTGAGAAATCTATTATTACTCCACCATATGAGCCCACACCCACAGACACTGCTCGGAACCCTGTAACATGGCAAACTGAAACCAAGAATAGAAAAAACACAAGAACACATAACACATGACAGAAACCTAATTTTAATATTCACATAGTTCTGTTTCAATATAAGTAAGTAGCTTTATCAACTCACATTTCAACTATAAACACATATGCAATATTAACTGCTTACGTTTTTGATAACTGTGTGACACACATGTGCAATCCCTATCCTCCTGGAATTTTATTTTTTTAAACCAGTACATGAGGCAAAGGAAATTCTTATCTTCAATAGGGATTTCTTGCAAAATAATTTGAAGAAATTATTTTGAATGTGAAACAAAGTGTGACTGTAATAAAACAACATCAATTAAAACTCGACTTTTACTAGATATGGGTTTCTTCACAAACCCATTCATCTTCAACTAAAACACTGAAAATTACTTTCCAGATTAATTTACTTAGCAGGTAAAGTGGAAAAAGAGGTGACTAGCCAGTTCTGATTTCCCAAACAGAAGTCCTGTCTTCTGCAGGTATCTGGCAAATCCAAACATGCAGGTCCTTTCAGAGAGCTCCATTTTGGAAATAGATATCTGAGTGAGGACTCTGTAGCAGACATGAAAGGCTCATTTATGTTTTCCAGTGCTAGCTGCTCCATATTCTTCCCTGACTCTGGAAGAGGAAAACTCTGCCTACTTGTCAGACAAAGTAGTTATGTACTGTGCACAGTGAGTGGATCTTTAATAGACATCGCTGACTGCTTTTTTATTTACTCTCCAGTAAATGCCACTGGTACTTTAATAAGTAACTTTTAATAGGCAGGAAACTCGCAGTTGAAGTAAATTGTCTAGAATGCTAATCAGTACTCAGGAGGCATAAATGGGGGGAGGAGGGGCTGGTTTGGTTGTTCTGGTGGTTTTTTGGGGGCTGGCAGTTTTGTTGCGTTTGGGGGTTTGTGTTTTTAATTAAGTCAGTATGAACCAATTTTGAGAACCATCTCCTTTTTAAACAGTGTGTTACGAGAAAAAATATCTCAGAAAAAAAACACAGGTTTTCTAAAACTTGCATTTTAAAAAGCCATGCTTGGAGGTACTTCACAAAAGCAAACAGAGCTCTGGGTACAGATCTGACTACAGGGCAGACCTCAGGCACCTACAGCTGTCAGGCTTCAGGGAGATGATCATAAGATACATAAGAGGCCATACCAAACAACTTAAGCTGGCAAGCTGAGTAACATTAGTATTTTCATATCTGCAACTCTTCACTTCAATGCACATCTCTTTCTTACCTTTTTGCCAGTTAGCAAATCCTCTCCAAGCAAGTCATCATCAAGTTCACTGGAAAACATTAACAAATTTAAGAAGCTGAACCTCAGAAAACAGAAACAAAAACCATATAGGCATACACCTTAAAAAACTTCAGGAGAATTGGTGCTGAGTCTGCACAAAGCTTTCCTCTACCAAAGCATTTAAGAAGTTGAAAAAGGGGAAATGCATTTTAAATTGAATAACAGATCGTACATCTTAAGACCATTATTGTACAGTTATTTTCATATGCTCTCCTTTCCATGTCCCCCAAACTATAACACAGCACATAAACCAAGAGAAAGCGCAGGCATTTAAAGCGCACTCAGCCAGGTCCACATTCTAGATCCTTCACTTCAAGACCACGTGGGCATTGTCTCCACACTGCTGTTTCCTACCTCCTCAGGAAATAAACAAGTGACAGCAGTGTCCCAAAGGCAAGACTCAGTGCCCAGTTGAACTTCAGCAAGGAGGCACTGGGAGACCAGCTGGCTTGGGAGACCATTTAGGCCTAGATCTTTCCTAAATACTCCCTCCACCTTACATTGAGAATGAGGTCAAAGAGACATCTGTAGGATAACAAAATCAAATGCATGCTTCACTACCTTCATAAGCGTGGCTAAGAGTTCAGGAAGCATAGAAATACCTGGCTTACAAAACTTCTGCCATCAAGTAGTATCTGTCCCATAAATAGGATGCAACATTAAGAACTACAGTCCACATTAAGTTAAACTCCAGGATAGCTGCTTAATCACATTCTTTCTTCAGGGAAAGAATTACCTAGTGACAGGAGTAAACAGATTCCCCCTTCTATAATAAACACCTCCTACTCGCAAATGCTGTGTTAGAACATGCATGTCTTAATACTACAATGCCAGTGATTTGACATGAGCTGTAATTCAAGAACGAGACTTTACCTGCACCTCAAAAAAACAAACAAACAACCCCTATTATGCCTTAGATTCTACATCAAAATTAAATAGCCAAAAGTGAGAGTATGCTATAGGAACACAACAGGAAAATGTAGAAGAGTTCCTTAGGATAACAAAAGAAATACTTGAAAATCATAAGGTAATCCCAAGATGTAAATCGGTGCTAAGAGTTATTTTTGCAGACTGATAAACCTTGTTCAGAGCTGGTTCCTATAAAGATAATCCAGGAACAGATAATATTCAAAATCAGCTCTAACTAGGATGTTATCATGAGTACACAGTATTTGTCCAGAGTTGCTGATCTCAAACAGTTCCAGGAATGACTCAGTATTAACAAATACCAGTTGCTTTGTGTTCACTGCAATACCAAACAAAAATTGAGACATAAAACATATCATACCTTCCAAAGAGCCAAATTACCAGAATTTAAGGTCTTTATTTCAGAGACAGAAAACATAAAAATTGTTGCTGAAAAATTTAGAACTAAAACTGAAGCAGGAAAAAAGTCACTCATCTCCAGTAATCTGACAAATGCACAAAAAGGTCTGAAAATATCTCCCAGCGCTACAGTCCACCACGGACAGTTTTTAACAAAACTTCACTGGATAAATTCCAAAAGACAGGAAAACCATGTGTTATAATAGCATTCAGTGATGAAAACCAAGCTCAGATAGTGAGGAATTCAAATCAAAAATCAATGGAAAAAGGAAAGATTAAATTATCTAAGCACTAGCACATAAGTGAAGCTCATGACAGAAACAAAAGTCACAGAATGCCACTCAAAACCTATTACAATATTCACTGCCAGTCGATTTTTTTCATTGATGAATTATAAGAAAAATTACCATGGTAACTTTCTGAATAAAGTAACAGTGAAAAGCCTACACAGTAAAGCAGATCTATTTCAAGCTCCTTTTAAACTATCCAAATAGCAAGTTATCTATCAGAAAGAAGAAGGATCAGAGTTAGCAGATCTGACTATTTTCAAAAAAGAAAAAAAGATTTGAAAAGATACTAAAATATCTTAGGCTAGCTGAGAAAAACAGACAAAAACTAATGGCTGTAATCTGATACCACACACCACCAAATAAACTAAACTAGAATAAAAGTATTTATCTGTGATAGTTCCAAAGGCAACTCACGCTCACTACTATCAAGACGCAAAAGGTCTTTCCAAAAACCACAATGCTAGGAAATTAGTGTTCAAATAATCTAAAAGTTCTCACTGCTCTCACAGCAGACAGATCTATTTCCTCCCCTTCTGTAACTCTCAATACTCAACACTTCCCTCACTGAATAAATTCAGCTTACTAAATGTGGAAGAGAAAGTAACAGGAAAAAAAAAGACAACAAATGTGGAAAGTTTTCTGCCAGTGTAGAGAAACTAATAAACTCCGAGAAAGGTCAGAACAAGCAAGTTTCAGCAAAAGTCAAGCACTAAATCAGCCCTGTCACCTCACAGGATAACAGCAGAATCGCGTCTTTTTCCCAAACCAAACCTTTGGACTCCTTACAGAGCTAAAGATATAAATTAACAGCCTGTGATAAAGACGTCAGACTGGCCCTTTTTGGCCTCCAATTTTATGAGCATGCCTCATTAAACATGAGCAGTAGCAAGGACACAAGTGTTTCAGGAAAAGAACTAAAAAAAAAATGTAATGGGAAAAATTCTCCAAGAACAATGTTACATTTGTATTCCCAAATCACAGGGGCATGTGCTTGGGAAACAAAAGAGATCTGGAAGTTCAAAATTATTTACACATCTTGGAGACAGAACTCAGTTAAGCAGCAACACAGTAAGAGCTGATGGTTGATCAAGATATGTGACTAATGGCATAACCCCTTCCCCACAAATTATTTAGGATGCAAAACAAAGCATGAGGGATTTTTCTAAGAAAAAAAAAAAAGGGCGTTCATTCAGCCTTTTTGTCATCTTCAAGAAACTGTGTCCTATAATGAAGTCAGTAGTTAAAAAAATCAAGCAATTACAGTAGGCAACAATATATCTATGTACAGCCTTAGTAATTGCCCAGACAACCATAGAACTTAACACTTCCAAAGACAGTTCCACTTAAAAATAACTATTTAAAAAATCCAACACATGCAAATAATGTTCTATTAGGAAAAGTTGAAAAAGCAAACAAACAAACAAAACCCACAAAAAAACCCCACATCATTTTCTGAAATTACCAGCAAGATGACTTTCTGGATTTCCAACACTGCACCTTAAAATTTTCACCATTGGCAATAAGACTATAACTTGCAATACAGCAGCTGTTTGAGTCTTCCAAATTTTCTGAAGTGGTAAGAGCAGGACTGGAAACACAGATGTGGCCAGCCAGCATCTAAAATTCCATCTGTTCATACAATTAAGGCAAAAAGTTCAGAAAATATTCTAATACATTTTGCCTGCAATACTGACTTCAGGAGTTCTGAATACCCAGAGCTGGGGCTGGGAGGCAGCACAGTACAGTGACCAAACCTGAAAAAGTTATTTTAATTACTCTCTCAAACCGGATCTGTTCCTTGAAGCTCACCAGCCAACCCTCAAACAGCTGTGCTGCCTTGAAAGAGAACAGACACCCCTCACCAGTGTACAGCAGAACACCCGTACACTGAAGCTATTGTCTGAATCCCTTATTCCCTCTTACTCACCTCCTAGAGCAACAAAAACTACCCACTTAATCCAGCAGAAAAGCACAGAAGAGGAACCTAATTCCTCTGGAATGACTATAAATGTCGAGTAGCTGATTCGATCCAAGCACTCAGCTAAGTGAAAAACTACTTACAGTAATTTTACTATAATCACTAGAATTACTATTAGAAAAGACAAAAATCTATTTAAATGTTTGGAATTTTTTTTCCTTTTTACAGTGAAAACCACTGGCAAAGTCTGAAAAAGACTCTCTTTTACTAAAAAGGAGTGATAATTACAAAAAAAGAGGGGAAAACAAAAAAAAAAAACCAACAAAAAAACACAACCACAAAAGTGAAATGTTTTCTCCCATAAACAGGCAAGTCTAGCTAGCAGCTCAGTAGCTTGATTCAAGCTCTCACAGCTAGAGTGCCTTTACATAAAAGAACATGGCCTTATTCTCCCCCAAAATAACTAAGTTCATGCATACTTTAAATCTTTAGAGCAGTCATATTTTTCAATAGAAGTCCATACCTGAGTTCCATTACTCTTCTCAAATATAAAACTGAAGTACGACTTTGAGGATAAGAATTTAAACATCTCATTAAAAATTAAAAAAATTGGGCAAATTCAAATACTTGAAAAAATCAAACTACTTAAGCCACTGGGATCTATTAAATATTTAAAAGGAAAACCAGAACAGTAATTGCAAAGTTAATTACACACCACAAATACTTTGTATTTTTCTGATTTTAAATGGTATCTCTTCACAGTGTTCTTATATTCCTCTAGGCAAGTATGTTTGGCAAAATCTAGTATCAGCTGACATGCATAACCACCAACATCTTCATCAGTTTCTAAATGTGTGCTGCTGTAAATGTTAGAATACAAAATGACAGAATGGGAAAACAGCAATGCAATTCATTGCACAGAAACTGAATGTGAAAATATTGTACCTACCTGTCCCAGTCATCATCTCCAGCTCTTCTTCTCCAAGACCTTTCTGCACCAGGCTTATCAAACTGATCAAAGTCATCATCTGCAAAAAAGGTAACTACGTTAAATAATTCTCACTGAATTGAAACGTTCCTGAAATGACCATATAATCGGGATCATTTGGTGGGGCTTGTTTTTCAAAAGATGCAAAAATACCTTTTTCTGCTTTCAATGTTAACATGAGGAAAGCCGATAAATACCAACATGCCCCACTAATAAAAAAAAAATGCCATACTAAATAGCTTTCCCTCTTCACCATTGAGTTGAGGATGACCCAGGGAAAACAGACAACATGAGGTAATTCCCTGGAAAATTCTGCCAACAAAAGTAATTCCAGAGACAGGCACTCCCCAGAAATGCACAAAACTGAGGTACAACAGAGACAAGGAAAATGACATCAGTCAGTTCTCTGTTTGCCTTGGGGGCCACAAGCTCATTTACCTACACTAAGCCTGCAAAGGCACTTTGTAAATAGAAGTAAACCTCAGGTCAACACAAAGCAACCTGTAACAGAGGAAAGAAGTCAGGTGTAATAACACACCATCAATTATCTCAACTGGGACATTACAACCATAAGTCATTGAAGCAGGTTACTCCAGGTACCTAAGCACAGACATGCCTTCCAAGATAAAACTGGTGCTCCATATATTTCTCTCAACAAGTACCCTCACTTTAGCCTATCAAATCACAAATTACTCCTGCATAGATTAGTTTGCAAATTATAATTTTGCTACTTCAAAATCTTAAATCTTCCATTTATCCACAAAAGAAATACAAAGCTCAGCTGCTTTGTTCAGACACCCAGATGTCTCTATCATCTGCAAACTGGAAGCACACAGTTTCAGAAACACTCAGCCCTCACTCTCCCATCCTGTGGCTAAAGCCCAATAGAGAAAGCAAACCTGGATTTAGTGTCTTTTCACACCTTTTAATTACTTCTGTAAGAGTCAGACAAATGAACAAATGAAAGTCACGTTTCAAGAAGAAACCCACTGCAGTTTAATGGTCTGCAAAATACAGGAGGCTGAGCAATCCAGTCCTTGCAGTCTGACAGTCAGAAATGATGATCACTAAGATGCCATATATTTAGTCAGTCTCCTGACTCTATCTGTATTTGACTCCTTGAACAAGTACAATGTCAAGGGTAAACTGGTGTGTGCTTGTGTTTTTTCAGTGAACCTTCAAAAATCAAATCTATTTTCAGCTCTTTAAACTCAACCCAGTGTCAGTCAGAGAATATTCCCCACATGCAATGACAAACCTATTTACTTCTTTCTTCATATTATCAAAACATAAGTGATAGCGACTGAGTCCCAGAAAATGTAAAATCATTAAAAATATAAAATTCAGTTCCTGAAATGTCACTAAATTAAGGGCTTTTAAATCATGAAATTCAATCATAAATAGCTATGAAAATAAGCCTGCCCTGTATGAATTACGATGCAACACAAGCCCAGTGCAGCAACTCTTTTGTTCTGAAACAGTAGCTGAATAGTTACTTCTTATCAGGTTCCCCATTTTACTGCCTACAGCTACTTTTATATTTTTAACTAATCTTCTATATTTAAACTAATTTACGGGCTAACACCATTGAAACAAACTGACAGTTTACTTTTCTCTGCAAACTCCTATTTCAATTCCTATTTCATTCACAGGGGAAAGCCAGATGTAAGTTCACAAGCTGCACACTACACCAACAAAAAACAAAAGACCAAAACTAAAACAAAACAAAATTAACAAACATCCACTAAAAAACAAACAAACAAAAAATCACACAACAACAAAAAACCCCACCAACACAAAAAACACACCACAAAAAACAAACCTCACCTTGCTCTCCTCATGGTCATTCAAAACCATACTGCACTGAATATCACAGAATCACAGAGTGGTTTGGGTAGGAAAGGACTTTGAAGCTCACCTGGTTCCAATCCCCTTCCATGGACAGGGACACACTCCACTAGTCCAGGTTGTTCAAAGCCCCATCCAACCTGGCTTTGAGCACTGCCAGGGATGGGGCCACCACGACTTCCCTGGGCAGTATGGGGCCAGGGAATGGGGCAGTATGGGGCCGCCATGACTTCCCTGGGCAGCTGCATCTTACTGCATCGCCATTTTAAGGGCACAACTATCCTGCACTGTCACTGTTCTTACAGCTGGATTGCAGTAATCCACTGACTTGATGCAAACACCTCCAGAGTGGGGTTTTTTTTTTGGGGGGGGGGGGGGGGGTGGGCTGTTATTTTTAAGGAAATGAGGTAATTGTTTCTGCAGCAACCCAAAATTACAGTGTCCACATGTTGACTAACACAGCTTGAGACACCACTATCAGGAAGAGCTAGTTTCTTTTTAAGCTGTGCCTGCTTGCTTGCAACATACAATATTTTTTCGTGCCAGGCACCACCTGCAAAACTCCAGAGAGCTGCATGATACACCAGCACCACTTGAAGGTCTTAGCTCTTCAGCACACAATTCTTACACATGTGGACCTTCACATCAAACAGGTTTATATCTAGAAAAGTTACGTATCAAACCCTTTATCTCTGCTGAGATCTCTCCGCAGCAAAAATGATCATTCTTTAGTACGATTCATAGTATTTTCCCAGGCCAGATATTGAAGTTCCATGGCCATACAAGTGCTACAACCTAGCACTACTACTAGTAAAGAAACAACACAAAAGAGAGTCCACATGCCTGTCAAGTTTCTAGTGCAGAGACAGACCTCCACTCTGTCATGGTACCACTAACCTCCATCTCTTCCAACCTCTTAAAATTTCTCACTACCTATTCCTTGTTTATGAGCAACTTCTATCAAAATCCAAAACTGAGTTATGTCCATGCAAAGCCTTTTTCACAAGTCTAGCAGGATGCATACAAAAGCCTCAAAATTGACTGGTCAACCTGTGTGTGGCAACCACAGCTTATAGGAGCCACGTCACCTAGGTCCCCACCACCACCCTGCCCTCAACTCTCCCTGTCTCATCACACTCTTACGATAGAAAGATCTTTGGGACAGAAGAAAACAGCTTTTCTTTTTTATACTTATTTATTCTATGACAGCTCTCAGGGACAATGAGCATTAAGAGCCCAAAGCAGGTTGTAGTTCTTCTTTAGAAAAGAAGGTCACAACAATCACGCATCTACAAATAGCATACATTGCCAGCTTCATCATCTGTGAGACAGCAAGTATTGCAATAGACACAGGCCTTACACCAGCAATGTGATCTGATACCTAGAAAACCTCAGTGAGGCATCATTTTTTACATTTCTGAAACTACGCACATTTTCATTTTCTTCTACCTGTCTAGGTAAAACAAAAGAGCAGCAAACAGCAATCAGCATAACATTTACAGATGTTTCTCCCTAAGAAACTCAGGTCAATATTTGTGCCAAGCATGGTTAAGTGCCTGTAAAACATTAACTTGTATAGAAAGAGGAACACTCGGCATCAGCGAAGCACAAAGCCAAAGACTTGTTTTTATATATCTGTATAGTTCACAGTACTGTGTAGGAGGTGAAGAGAGAAGAAAAAAGGGAGGGAGGAATCCATGAAGTTAAGCTTTTTAAGCAGGAAAATGTCCATTGTAGAAGCTGGAAGAGGTTTTGTGTTTCTTCCAGCAGCATTAGTGCAGTCTAGAAAGGCAGTCTTACACAGCAACTGTTGCTAAGAGAGGCAATGCAATGCTACAGCTCCTCCTTTCAAGGCAAGGCTCCCCTGGCAAACCTCACCAAGATGCACATAGGCACATTAGAAAAAACAACTCCACAAACAAAAAAAAAAAACCAACCAAACCACACTAAGCCCTATAAAATACCAAAAAGCACTAACTGACCAAGAAAGCAGGGCAGGCCAGTTAGAGGAAAACAAAAGAAATAATCTACCACGTAGCTCTTCCTATTGCAGGAAAACCACCATTATCAAAGTGACAGAGAAGTTGCAGGATGCTGCAGAGATTGACTAATGCTGGCTGCTTTAGAAGGCCAGTCTGCCTTGCAAGACTCTGGCCACCTGCAAACCAGAAGAATCACAGAATGCCTGGGGTTGGAAAGGACCTTAAAATCATCAGGTCGAACCCACCTGCCATAGGCAGGGACACCTCCCTCCAGACCAGGTTGCTCAAGGCTCTGCCCAACTTGCCCTTGAACACTGCCAGGGATGAGGCATTCACAACTTCCTTGGTCAACTCCTCCAAAGCCTCACCACTCTCACAGGAAAGAACTCCTTCCTTACCTCTAACCTATATCTCCCCTGCTTAAGTTTGAACTCAAGAAGCACAAAGACAGCCAAACACTCTTGGTTCTCCACATTAAAATGTTTCCATTTGCTTTATACTAACCCTGGTGTAGCACCAGCAGTGCTAGAAGTTGTTCTTTACAGTTTTTCAGCTGTTTTACAATATATACTCAGAACTGCTTAATAAGAACAAACCATCCACACTAGAAAACCACAAAATACAAGCCTCATTGCCTCTTTGGCTATGCCAATGTGTAGTTTTTAACTCTGTAGATACCCTTTCAGTAAAGCCTTCACTGATCATTTTTCTATGTAAAATGGAAGTCCTAAGCTACACAGCCAAGTCTCACAAGCGTAGGAGGTGAATCAGCAGGAACACTGCAGAGCTCTAAATGTCTTAAAATGGTACCAATATAGCTTAAAAAGGCACTCCTACATGGAAACTGTTGCTAAGCTGGAGTATTTTACTGCAATGAGATGGTCAAGACTTCTCAACTAGGAAAAACGTTTGATGATTGCATCATCAGTCCTCGTATAAACACACCTGCACACTTTCTGGAACACTAACCACATGCTGTCTCATAAACCTTAACAGCTCAAAATTTTGTATTTTGCTTCAATATCACACTATCATGAACATAAAACATACTATTAATTTCAGGCATTGAAAAAGCATCAAAGACGTCTCCTTATCCAAAACAAGATGGAGATGCCACAATGATCCAATAGTTCCACGGATAAAATGCAATTACGCATTGTTTACCCAACAGGTCTTTTAATAAGTAACTCGGCTACACCGCTTTGGGGCAGAACAAGTAAGGGAGCCATAAAAAAAAAAAAAAGAGGAAAAAAATTATTTAAATAACAATTAAAATAACAATTCTCTGTGCTCAGATTTAATGCTGAATGTAAGTCCATCTTGACCTATTCCATTCCCTGATATCACATTTAAAACACAACACAACAACTTGACAGCATTTCAAGTACAAGACTCCAGAGTAAAAACAGATTACCAGCTTATCTTTATGCAATAGTTTATTACTACAGAATATTTTTCTTTTTATTTTGTTGTAAAAGGTTATACAACATACAGGTATCGTAAAGCCTCAAGTGTTCTGGAACTGAGTTCATACATTTATATACTATTTTTCTACCTGCTAGTGAAATGAATTTCAGTATCTTTTGCTATGCAATACAGAAGAGTAACAGGTTTCACAAGGAACAGACACATCTAAAACACAGAATGGCAATGTCACTGTACATTAACATCAGTTGAATGGAAACTTTTGGTAACAAATCGCAACAGCATCCAGCAATGAAAACATAAGGTCAACAGGAATTCCTAGGCCTGTGATGTAAACCTAAGACACTATGAAGCACACTATGAATGCAGTCCCATTTATTATATATATTCAAGCTCTTTACCCATTCTTAAAAAGCCAGGAAAAAAAAAACACCCTCACATTCACTCCTATTACTGCATTACGCACAAGAACACAAATACACTACATTCAAACACAGTTTATTTTATCTGTTCAGGAACAGACATCATAAAGCCTTTATACTGGTAAACACTCACAGAAGCCTTAAGTATTTATAACAATGCAACAACTGCATAACAAGTCCCCCAACTAATGTATTTCACATTTTCTTTCCAAATTACAGAGTTTTACTTCCTCAAAGGGCCAAAGTAGAAAAAATAATTTCCACAGAAGTTATTTTTACCTTCTCAAAACCAATTTTTTTTAGAGAGTTTGTTACGATGCAAAGCAAGCCACTGACAATAAGCAAGAAGAGAACTAATTATAATACGCTGTCAGGAACCACCAAGCCACAAAAGAAGAACATTAAAAAAAAAAAAAAAAAACACAACCAATTCCAAAGTCTGCTTGGCTTCAAAAACATATTTGCTTTGGAAAAACATTTTAAAAATGTCAAAGTCCTTGCCTCATAAATGCTGAACAGCGAATGATGGCCAAGAGCTTAAATGAAATCCTCATGAACTCGGCTCCCAAATGGCTTTGGACGCTGATGAGAAACTGCAACTCTCCAGAAACTCTCCAGCATCGTTCATAGTCACCAAAAGTTACAGTAAAAACACAGGCTGCCTTACAGCAGAATATAACACAGGACCAAACACATTACTTGGAGGTTTTTTGGCCAAGTCACTAACAACCATCTTCCTAAATTATTCTGGAAAATAAGTTCTATGTGACCTGAGCATTTGACGCAATAAAGCGCGGTTTGGATTTTGTAAACACAAGTGATAATATGTTTAATTTAGATGACCTGAGAGAACATTCAGAATAATGAGACTTTCAGTGAAAGCTTGTCAAAGAAGCATAGAGATTAAAAACTGCTACACTTAAAGCAAATTTGCTTGTCACAAGCTCATTCAAGCAGTAATGGGTTTTGGCATCAGTCCTTAGCTGGTAGAATTGCCTATGACCATATATTTTTATTTAATGAATTGTAAATGCTATAGGCCTTTGACACTTAAAGGAGTTTTACTGTAATATGCACACACTAAGTTACAGTGACCAATTGTATCAGTCCACCTAACAAAGAAGGATGCAATACCCAGAAAGACCAAAATATAGCCAGCACTCAACACATTTTCATCTAGGCACAAATGAAGAATCTGTTTCCAGCCCATGTATGCTACTGTTGAATAGCCTGAAGCACAACAAATTCAATTGAATTTGTCACACTAGAAAATTTTTAGTACATCTTTGAATTGGATAGTGATCCACAACACAGAGAAAGGTGCTTGCTGTGCTAGCAGTATAAGCTTTTCCAATTTTATCAACAGCTTCACAAGAGGTTTTTAAAGCCACTACATTGCTGAAAGCACAACAGCAGCCCTTAGGTTACTTAAACTGATGACAGCATAAATTCAAGCTGGAGGAATGACATAACAGGCTCAGAGGCAGAAAAATACCCATTCAGCTACTCTTGGTACAGGACCTCCAGCAGGAGTATGAGGTAGTCATGTACAGACAGAGCCTCTTGAGGTCCTCCTCCACCCCATCATGATTCATACGCCAAGAATATGTACACTAAAATTCTCATAGACCACTGAAGTTCATCAGCAGTTAATTCATCTGAAAGGAATAAAATTTACAAATAGTTTTCCCTTACTTCAGTATGACAAGGAAGATACATGCTCCTTGCTTTGTTTTGATTACGGTTTGCTATTTACCCCACAACCATCTCTTCCTAGTAAGATTAAGATCTAGCTGTAAGCTGACTGCAGTGAACACCAAGAAAAAAAAGGCAGCATCCACACAACACAGTTACTACATTACACTATAAGCAGATGATCACTAAATCATAGAACAGCCCAGGTGGGAAGGGAACTTGAAAGACCATTTGGTCCAACCTTTGTGGGACCGGAAGCCTAGGTGAAATAATTTATCTAGCACCCTTGTCCAATGACACCTTGAAAACCTCCAGTGACGCAGACTTCATTATGTCCCTGGAGGTTTTTCCAGTGACTGATTGTTCTCTATGTAAAAACAGAATTAAAAAGTATTTATTTTGTCAAGTGAAGACTTTCCTGATGCAACTTGCAGCCATTGCCCCTTGTCTTCTCCATGTGGCTCCTTGTGAATAGAGGGCTTCCACTCTCTTTACAGCCACCCTTTGAGTAAGATTATGTTACTCAACATTCAACATGTTTGCTCTGACTCTGATTTGTACGACAGTTTGAATCCAAGTTAGGGAAACACTGTCTTAACCATATCAATAGACTAACAACCAACTATAAGCTAAAGTCCCTCATCATTAGTAGCACATCCACCTTGAACTTCTACACTTCAATACAGCCATTCTAGAATTGGAAGTAAATTGGCTCAGGCTATATAGCAAAGGAATTTGTGAAGTAACATGAAGCTGTAAATCACTCTCAGATACCACCAACTGAAAGCTTTCCAGTTTATGTTTGTGAAACTTATCACCAAAAGAGCCTTTACCTTCACCCTTAGAAAACTTAGCTTCACCAACAGGTGGTCACAAAAATACATACAAAATATTTTATTCATATGAATCAAGCCTGTATTCCCTAAAAGCCTAAAAACTTGTAAATAACCAGTGAGTCCAGACACGCTATCCAACAAATAACCTTCTTTCCACTAAATATATCTAAATGTTCAGCCAACACAGCCATTTCACTTTTTTTTCAGCCATGCAACACAGCCTTACAGAAGATTTAAACTTTAATCTGCACCTTCAAAGCCAAACCTTTCTCCTGTTACCCTGCAATGTCATCAAATTAACACTATTTACCTTTCCAAGAGCTATTTTGTACTACTTTTCCAATTATTAGAGCCTTAAAAACATGATGAAACAAAAACCACCACACCAAAACAAGGTGCTGGTATTGCCATATTTAAAAGTCTTTTTGTCTCACCCAAAAAAATAAAAAAAACCCTAAATTCTACAGTTAAAACTTTAACTGATCAAAAACATTTAAGGCAAACAACCACTTACTCCTAGGCTTCTTCCCCATTTATTAGTACCACTGACTTTGGATAGTAGTCCCTTTCTGGGAAGAGTTACATACACCACTCCTGTAAATTCTACACTTTTTTACTGAGTCTTAGAAATGTTTCTAAGAACTTCAAACAGGAATTTTTCTTGACTAGTCATATGGCCATAAGTGTGTAATACCTCTTAGTTTCTTCATTAAGGCAAGTGCTGCACAGTGACCATCTAGACTAGACAAACACTATTTATATGGGGCAAGGACTGTATTTATAATTTGCATCATTTATTGATAAGCACAGTGCTAACACTGAACAAACTGCTTGTGCCTACTTAGTACAAAGGGACCATAACTCATGGCTAAACACAAACAGTACTCCACAACTAAAAAAAAGTAGTCTCAAAACTGCAGTTTCACCACTTAGTTGAAGGTTGCTTGCTGCATATACCTTTGTACATGAAGGCGCATTGTCACCTCGCAGTAGTTTTAAATACAAGAATCAAAAGGACTCAAAAGTGCCACTTTATTTAAATTATTGTCCTCATAAGAGTACAAAATCTCCCAGAAGTAGCACATTCATACAAACATCTCCACATCACATTCAACTGATGAGAACCACAGGCTCTAGCACCAAGGTTTTCTGTAAACTAACTTTAACGTTGCAACATATTTAACATCACCAAAACAATGCCCAAGATATTAAGATACTTACTGGTTTATCCATCAGTGCTGCCCTATCTAACCTTCTTCCCAAACTCAGCTCCTAAACTTGAGAATTTCTTAGTGATATTTAGCTTTAATAAGAAGTTTAATTTTGTTTATGTACACTGTAGCCAATTTAGCTAACAACACGAACAGTCTGACCACTTTGGTGAGTGATCACAAGGGTGAGCCATGCTCCATTACACCTACCTACAGCAAACAAATAGACTAAAATCAACACACTTTTGTACAAACAAGGGCAAACGGATCAACTGACAACTCTGACCAGCCTTTATCAAAACTGTTACCCTCAGTGAAAGCAAGGCTAACAGCAACAACGGCCCTGGCAAGCCAAGGGAAACACAAGTTCCCACCAGTGCAGGCCGCCGACTCCCACCAGCAAGAGCGGAGCCCCTGCGGCCTCGCGGTGGCTGTAG